>ARYC01020231.1:0-11363 GCA_000711775.1 Oxytricha trifallax
GAGCTTTATAATAGAAATTTAAATTTGAATTTAAACATGGCGGTCAACTTAAATCGTAGAGCTGCACTTTTAGGAGCAGGTCAATCAATACTCAACTTTGGCTCCTCCAAGAAACCAGAAGTAATTTATATTGAAAAGGAGGTAGAGCTAAGAGCTCTAGAGTTTGAAACTGAGGTATTTAAAATTTAAGTTTAAAACAAGAAGTAGAGTGCTGAGATGGGTGTTTAAACATAAGTTGAATTGGTTGAAGAAGATAAGGAACAGCAACCAATAGAAAAAATTAAAACATTTTAATGTGAAGACTGCTAAAACTTCTTCTCAACTGAGTCTAGCTTGAAGAGGCACATTAAAGAGGTACACTCTGGCAAGGCCAAGATCTATTTTAAACATGAAAAAGTGGATGGAAGTACCAATACACAACATGCATGAAGTCTTACACTCACTCAGCAAAGGTTAAGAAGCATATGCAAAAACATCATCTTAACGAATTCTTGATTTAAGATTAGGAGACTTAATAACTTGTACCTGCTAAAAGAAAATCAAAAATTCTTGAGTCTTAAAGAGACCTACAGGAAAGCTCAAGAGACAGTGCCGCTTTGAATCAATGAACTAGCCTGCAGATCATACTGTTTTAGCATGCTTCCAAGCGAAAGCAATGAGTATTCCTGCATTAAATACAATTGAACTTAATAGCTGCATTTAAAATTACTTGCACATAAGTGTGCCTAACAAGGCAAAGCTTATAGTAGTTGATGACTATGCATACAAGGTATACCCTTTCAGCTATCTCATAAAAAATGAGCAGTATTAAATGAGTTTGCTAACGAATATATGATTCTTAGAGAGGCTTAAAGAAGAGATTGCAAGAACTTGCTTAAGTTAAATGGTGTTATATTAAGCTATAGTTTCATCGCACTAAGGCTCAAGAAATTTGAAATGACTTAAAGAGACTATCTATATCATAATAGACATCCTGTTGACTTAAATGATATTCTTACAGATATGATTAAGGGTGTCAAGGAGTTGCATGAACTTTGATATGTTCATAGAGATTTGAAGCCTGAAAATATTATGCTTAACCTTGCCCTTTAGAAGTCGTAGTTATCGATTTCAATAGAGCCTTAAGATAAGAGATAGTGACTTTGGCTAAAGTTCTTGGTACTCCTGGATACCTCACAATTAGAGAGAAATGGACTAATGGCTCAGTTCAGTGGGATGTATGGGCAGTTGCTGCTATCATATTAGAGAGCGATATGGAAAGTATGTCATACTTTGGAACAAAGCACGAGAAATAATCAATAAGTTTAGCAGCTAAACATATAAAATAAGAAGAAATCTGCGATAAAATTAAGACGATAGTTTAGATGGTCATAGTTAAAGCTCCAGCATATCCAAGATAATCACTAGATGACATTATAAAACAACTAAATACAGCGAGATTCAAGAGGTATCACAAAGACAAGTAGATAAAATTTGGGGGGGGGAAGTTTCCTGCACTGGTTATTAAAAAAAAAAATTTTAGGGAAGTTTCCTGCACTCTTTTTTATATTTTTATTTTTTTCATCAAATTAATCTTTATAACATCCATCAACAAACTTCAGGACTATTTTTATTTTTATTATCATACTTTAATTTATTAATCAATATTCAATATCTCTCTTCAGATTCCAAAAACTCTGACATTTTTTATATAATATTTGCAAGTTCTGTCTCTTAAAATTTTATAATGATTGTATCCGATTGTTATTGTAATAATGATTGAATTTACCTTTTTCTTACCATACCTATATAATGTTAACCTATATTTTCTTGAACTACTTCAATGATGAGCAATGTAGTCTTAATATTAAATGGTTCATAAAATATTAAATTTGTTAATTTATGTCAAATTTATTAAATTTACATAAATAAAATAAAGCGTGCAGGAAACTTCCTCGAGTGCAGGAAACTTCCCACAAAATCTAAATATTAACTACATATACTCAGAAAATATTCTTAAATTCACATAAAAACTGCACTTTCTCTACTAACCCCAATAAGACCCCAACTATACCCTACAAATCAAAGCACTTATAAACCTCACTAAGGGTTTTGGAATTACGAGATGATTTTGGGACTCTTCCACATAATAGTGGGACCGTTATAGAGCACGAGAATACTGTTCGTGCGCGTGATTAGGAGCTCATACAGTGCATCGAGAATGTGGAGGTAGCCGAGTGCTTGTAGATCGGCATCCTTTGGGGTACTGGAGTCATCACCGTTTTTCTTAAGATCAGCAATGTATTCTTGGAGAGTTGTAATTATTGGTACCCTCTCCCTAATGGCGATACCGGACTTTTGGATCACTTGATCGGCGTAGTTCATTGAGCTGTATGTCATGGCATTGGCTACGAGCTGGGTCACATCGCCTGAATTCTTGCGAATGAACTCCTCCTTTTGACTGTGCTCCCCCTGAAAGCCTCTCGAGCCTGTAATCATTGGTAACATCGACAGCGCCTCTAGAACCGCGCTCCTGCATTTATGATTCCTTCACTTTCTTAGCATTCTCTTTTGCGATAAACTGCTCGTAATGGTGAGAAGGCCCGTATATTAACTTCAGTCCATCCACTGCTGATGCGAACTTCTCATATGAATGATGTCCGAGAAGCTTGGCGGTTAGTTCCAACTGCGTCATAATCGCCTTGCCTTTGCGCTTCTTCTGTGAAGTATTACTTGTTGGATCCGAGACTCTGTCTTAAAGCGAATGCAGAGGTAGTAAATCTCATTTGAACGATAGGTGTAGATCTCGATGTGACTGAAACCCGGAATTTGACTTGTCATTAAGCATTGGCACTACTTCCAAAGTTCTGAGCTAAAATCTGTAGGAAGAATTAGTGACGGTTGTGAGACATTATTATTAGATTACTTATTGAGTCTCCGTGCAGTAATAAAGTGACGATGGCCTATCAGTCATTTAAACATCCGTTGTAGTGGTGTCCGGCGTGCTGGTTCAATTGTAGTTCTACACATTGGTAATTTATACATGAATGACATAATACACTTGCGGTGGACCACCAAAAACTCCGGCCAGACCACCTGACCACTTTTTAAAATATATAAATATGTTTATTAATTAAATCAACTTTAAATCTAAATCAAATTAGTATTAATGGTACTCCTAATTCATGACAGTTGTAATTACTAATATAATTCTGATTTATTTATATTTCTTAAATTTCCTATTTTTATCTATTTTAACAATACTAGATTTATAAGCTTTTATAATATGCGAAGTATAAAAATTTAATATTATAAGAATATTTAAGTATCTTACTTTATAATTTTATAATTATAAAAATTGCGATAAATTCCCCTAAATAAAACTATTTAAAAAACTTAGGAAAATTATATCATTTAACTCTGCAAAAATGCAATAATTAAATATAGCAATATTAAATTTCTTAATTTAGTTTAGAATTAAGTTTATTTATATGAATTAAAGTTTAGAATTTCATTAGACAATTAATTTGGGAAATTGTGCAGTAGAAGCTAATAATACTATATATATATATAAAAGTGAAAATTGATGATATATTTATTTTTTAATTCTATATGCTATCTACTATATCTATAAGCAATTGAAATAATTTAATTAATTAAAATTGAAATTGGCGAAATTGTAATATAAATATAACATTTTTATTCAAATATAGCATTTTGATGTCATCGTATTGATTATAGATTAACTAAGAAATGTAATTAAATTAAAAATTAAAACTTTCTTTATAACTACTTTAAATTTCTCAAAGTTTATCTAAGTTTAATCTGAGCATGCTGTTTCTGCGGGAGACTGGTGCTGACTTGAAGTTGTCAGTTTAGAATTTATTAAAGGTACTTTGATTACTGTGTGAACTCTCTAGACTTACCAAATTAAGGAGTAAGTTTAGAGAAGGGTCATCTTTTACTAACTCAAATCTACAAAATTCTTGTATATTAAAAAATTTAAGCGCAAATGTTTGCTTTTTTTCTCAATACTATCATAAACTCAAAATCAAATGAACAAATTGATTTATTTAACATTTGATTTATTTTATTAATATTGTTGATTTTGGAGAGGTTTATATTTTAAAAAACAAATTTTTATTTTGATTGATTTATATTTCTTAATATAAATTATGAAAGTTTTTTAATAAAAATATATAAATTTTACCCATTAACTTATAAATTATTACAGTCTTCATAAATAATATACTTGAAAAGATTTTATTTTCTTGAAAACATGATTCGCTTATAAAATAATGTAAAAAGCCACTCTTTCTATAAAATCCTTAATATTCAAACTTAATTTTGTATTTGAATTTATAATTATTTTTTATATAATATCTCAAGACTTTTACTTAATTATTTATATATCCGATCATAAAATGCTTTTAACAATTATTCTTGTTCGTTACTATGAATTTTAATCCCAATCGTCATCATGCTACGCAACTTTTAGAATTAAAAGCTAGATTCACTTCTTTTTTCAAATCCACTTCTATTTGATTTAGGACTATCATCTTGAGAGCTTTATATAAATAAATTATCAATATTAATAATTCTAAACAATTATAAAATTAAAATAATTTGCTTGCGTTCATAAAATTTTCTAAATTTGTCTAGATGTCCCTATAAAGCGCCTATCCCCGATTTACCTTACTCTCAATCATTTTTCTCAGATTATTGCAATATTCAATTCCCTAAAAATCATTGCATTTCTTGAAGTACTAAACTCCTTTTTGCAGGTAATTTGATGCTTTTTAACATGTTTTCACCATTTAAGTGTGATTCCTGACTTTCAAATTCTGGAATATGTAACTCATAAAAAAGTTGAAGATTCCTAAACCTCTTAGGCATTTCTCTTCCCTGAATCAAAACCCCAAAACCCCTTAATGAGTTTAATGT
Organism: Oxytricha trifallax; assembly: GCA_000711775.1. Taxonomy (NCBI): domain Eukaryota; phylum Ciliophora; class Spirotrichea; order Sporadotrichida; family Oxytrichidae; genus Oxytricha; species Oxytricha trifallax. The sequence goes on from ARYC01020231.1 coordinate 4,924, forward strand.
GTTTTGATTGATTAGTGTTATGTTGGGAATTAAGGTTTATTACAGTATGGAAGCATCACTTTCACTCTAGTTATTAAAATATAAAGTTGTTTATGATCATTTTTTATACTTAAATTAAATGTTCTTACATATGACATACTTATTAAAGCATTTTTATAACAAAAAGATTAGTTTGATTTACATTTTTTTCCTATAGTTTTGCATTTTTTTCATATGTTATCATTTTCCTAATTAATTTTTTTAATTTAGATGAATACATCATTCAAAAAAATTGGCATTTTATCACAAAATTTTATGCAATTTTTATCTTTTATAATTTTTAAATTTAATGCAACACGTTGATTTCTTTTTGCTTGCTTTCTTTATTAACATATTATGTTCAACACAAAAAGGTAGGTAACTAAAGTAAAATTTATAGAAATAATATGCAAAAAATGAGTTATTTTAAGGTGTTTGATTGCACCAATCATGTCATGAATTAGTTCTAAAAGTAATATAAATTGAGATTAATATTAAAATTTTGTATTTATAATTTGAATAAAATTTTATGGGAATATTATAAGAGGTCAACCTGCAATAAATTTGGAGAAAGTTTGCAGAATTGTAACATACTGCAGAGATGGAGTTCCCTTTTAACCTATTAAATTTCATTAAATAGAACTATATTTGTTAAAATTTAATTAGTATTGGTACTAAATTAGTTCAGATTCAATTGGTCCCAATTTGATAGTACCCTACTTAATTAGTATCTCGTTATAAACTAATGAGGTTTTAATGGAAAAGTTCCAAAATGGTTCTAAACCCAATTGGTACCTTATGCTAATTATATAAAACTATATTGGGAAAAAAAATTACAAAAAATGAAGTCTCTATGAATAATAAAATGATGATCTCATAAAATATAGCAATAAATTTAGTAAAGCAAACTATTAAAATACTATCATTGAAATTTTCTTAATGGGATAATTTTTACATAAAATTTATGCAGGTGTAATGATGATAAATATTAAATATTAAAGATCTCTACCATGAAAATATTAAATTACATTGAATCTAACAATAACAAAAATGATATTAATAAAAAAGAAACCCTAATCCCCAACCTGACCCTCATCAATCAAAACACGTTAAAACTCATTAAGGGGTTTTGGGGTTATGAATGTTTTGGCAATACCTTCTAAATATACAGAAGCGCTTTCTACTTTTCCTCGTGATAGAAGTGAATAGACCATGAGGAGCTCAATGTTTGATTTAAAGATTGGGCCCATATCGTCAACGTGATATTTTGTATTTAGTTTTTCAAGCTCATGAGGGTCGGTATTGTTTAAAGCTTAAATTGACAGATAATAAAAATTAATTGCCAAACAATTGCTTTATATATAGAATAAGAATACTATATATTTTGATAATGAAACAGTAGAGTTTGGCAATAGCCCAAAATCATTTTATGCTAAAGTTCCTCATCAGTCAGTTAATTATCGTTTTGATCAGTCTCCTGGTTTATCTGTATTTTTGAATTTGAAGTTGCATTAATAAAAACAATATTCAAATTACAATAGCAGACTTAGGTGATAGTAGTTAATTGCTTGAAATCTGAGGCTATAGATCTTCCTACTTTTAATCCTAATTGTTGTTATCTTTAATATTCAGATTTTACTATTGCTTAGCCTTTTGAAACAATCTCTTATGTCTTAGCATAATAATTTAATTTGTAACTGATGCTTCATTTATTTGTATGTTTTGATTTTCTATTGACTTCTCTTAATTTTAATGCTCTTCATCATCTTTAGACCAGGCATTGATTTAATTGCTAAAAAATTAGGCTAATGCTTCTGAAGGCTTAGCTTGGATCATTTTATCAAAAAGCTTAAATTTTCCAAGTGTCTTTTTATACTTTGCCTTTTCCTGGTCTGTAAAATATAAATAAAATTGAATGTTGACAAGAAAAAATATGAGGAATTATTTTTATTTATTTAAATAAGATTAGATTGATTATAAAAATAGAATAAAACCTAAATGTGTAAATCAAAAAAAATATTAATTTAAACTGTACTAGATAATATTTTTTTAATATTTTAAACAAATATATTTAAGTATGGTTTAATTAAGGCAAATTTTATAAATTAAACTTGAGATTATTGAATAAAAGCCAAAGATATATGTTCTAATCGAGATATCCCTTACCACACTTCCCATACCCTTTCCACCCATCCCATACAATTCCCACCTTAGCCACTACAATCTCACTTATAGTAGTAATTTTCTTTTTTAATAGTTACAGTAAAAAAAAATTAATTATTGATATTTCCAAGGGGAGCATATCAAATAAGATTGACTTTACTAATTGAAAAAATTAAAATATTACTTATTAGAGCAAAAGCTTTTATTTAAATTATAAATTTTTATCAAAATTTATTCGATAATAATGTCATTAATTTCAATTAAGAGCATGAGGACATAAAATTTATGTTAGATGTGTTATTTTTTAGGGAGTATGTGATTAAGGAAGATAGATGGGAGAGTTAAGTGTGGAGAGGATAGAGATTTGGGGGAGTAGGTGTGGGGAGGAGGTAATTGTGGGAGGATGGAGATGGTTATATATCCGAATGAACATATAATTTTACAGATCTGTAACTTTATCACTCATTTTCTTCAACTCATTACTAATATATTAGCTTAAAACTGAGTTAATTCCTCTATTTGAAGATCTTTAGCTTGTTTGAATCTTCTGCTCTTCGTTTTCGTCAACCTTTAAATTTCCTCTGCTATTTGATAAGTTTAAAGCAAATGCTTTCTTTATTTATTAAGTAACCTAATTTTATTCGTCAGTGACCTTTAACGTAATATGATGATTGCTTGAGTGACTTCTTAATAAAAATATGTAATTTTATTAGTTTTCTCATTGATTATAAATTATTGGGATCTGGCAGCAATAGCTCTTCTTCATTTTAGAAATTACTATTCTTTAGCTACAGAGATAACTTTTTCATGATACTGCTTTAGATAAAATCATCTAAATTTCCAATAGAAACCTTTGGCAGCATTTGTCTTAAATCTGATTGGTTTTAATTTTCAGTTATTTGTTCCTATTCTTGTTAATTGTCTAACGTTTTTTTGTTGTATTAGTAGTTAATTGTTAGATTATTTGGGCTAGATTAATATATATGTATATGTAAAATTGATTATCAAAATATTTTACTAGAGCTACTCAACCCTGTTTGTGATCCTGATTTAAAAATAATATAATTTTTCTTCTTCACTAAGCTCCTACGAAGAATCTGATGAATTAGAATTTGAAGTGATTTCTGATTTCATGCCCTCCAAATAGCTCATGTTGCTCCTTAATTTTTTCAAATTCGATGTTTCTTGGTCTTTTTATTATTAATTTTAGTCTACTTTCAATTCTTCTCTATCTTCCATCCAAAGAAAATCGTCATGATTTTATGATTCTTTAATGCTTTTTTGTGAAACAAACTTCCTGAGGACCTTGTCAACTGCGATGTTCAAATAAGCCACATCATTTTTACTTACACTATTCTTTAGTTTTCTTTGAGAACGCCTTGAATTTTTATTCTCGAATTAACTCTTAACTTTTAAAGTCAACTACTTCATCAACTGCTTAGATATAAAATCATGTTCATGAAAATAAGATAAAGATAAATACATTAAAAAATTCATAAAAATTATTAAGGATATCTCGTTATTAGCAACTAGAGATTATAGTTTTCCAGTGAAAGATTACCTCCTCTTTTTCAATTAGTCATCTTGGGGAAAGCAAATTGATAGTACAATTAATATGAAAAAAAATCATGAAATTATTTATAAATTGTAAGTAAGTCATGCAAGCTAAAATATTTAATTGGGATAATAAACCAATCAACTTAAAATTAACTTTGAATAAATTATTGAACTTATATATTTTGTCACGACATAAATTGAATAGAATCTACATAAACCTACTTAACAAAATATTGTTAAACTTTATATACACTTTAATATTTTTCTCATAGTAGTTGTATTCCTGGATGAGACTTTGAAGATCTTTCTCATCATCGCTCACATCCTGCTTCATCATGTTGATAATTTCAATGTAGAAACTAGCAAGTCTAATGTTATACTTAATTTTCATTTCTTTTTGCTCATATAACTGCTGCTCTATAAATTTAGCTACGAAATTCTAAACATTATAACATTAAGACTAATTATCCACTTCAAGTATAATAATGTTTAAAAAAAACATCTAAATCTAAATTTTTGTATTTATATAAGAATATTTATTAAATTCACTGAAAGATTTCTATAAAAAACAAGAATTAAACTTTTTATAAGGATGTGTCTAATAGAAACTATATAGCCTCATCAATATCTTTTTTTCCCTTAAATATTATTTAAATGTCTGAAAACGAGAGACCTTGTGGTGTTTGACCAATATCACAGAATACTTCTAAATTTAGGAAATAAAACAAATTGAATTAAACGAAGTTCGAAATTAGATGTGAAAATATATATATATAAAAATTATACAGTAAATTTATGAAATTTATTTTAATGACGAGCTAAATTAATTGTTCTCTTACAATTTTAAGTTTAAATATTATAAATTTCCATACTAAGTCAACAATTAAAGCATATAATTAATGTCAAAGTGTTAATGAAAATCCTAATTTATTTATTATTAATGAATAATGAAAAGTAGCTCAGTACTATAATCATATTGCTAGTTGGCAACCTGAATCGCCTGTATGATATTAATAAGCAAAGCATCATCCTTCTCCTCTAAGAATTTACTGTTGAGTATTTTCTCATATAGTTAAGCAATATTCAAGTAATGTAATTAAGAAGCAGCGAGACAAAGAGAGAGTGGTTCTGTTAAAATGTGAAACATGGGATGTTTCTCAAAGTAAGCCAGAGCACATTTCTCGAAGTCATTGTTGTGAGTTCCTTTCGTGCATCTATCCTCACAAAACCTTAACTTCATTAAATAAGACCATAAAAAATATGACTATATAATGAGGGTAATTGTGAGCAGTGGAAGATGATATATATATTCATCAATTAAAAAAAAAAGAGGATTGCAAATAAAATAAATTTTATAAAGTAAGAAAATATAGCGAAAATAAATGAAACTATAAATTATATGTGAATAAAATTAAAAAAAAATTAATAAAATTTTTAAAAGTCGATGCTAGAAATGAAACTAAGGTGTTTAATTATTATAAATTTTACTTCTTAAAAATTCTTAAGATCAATAGGCTTAATCACATATTATATTATTATTGTTTTAATTAGAGATGATGTTTAAGCGACACTCAATTTTAAAAGATCAACTGCTCTCGAGAAGTTTTCTTATTCATTTGTCATCCTCTCTAACTTTCCCATCATAGCAATGTTAAGAAGTTATAGTTTAATAAGTATTTTTAATTGTTTATTGATATTTGATAATAATTCTTTGCTTCTTGAGAAGGGATTTTAGCTAAAAACAATTCAGCCGATTTTCTTGGATTCAAAGATTTTAAATTTTTCACAACAAACCTTTCTAAGCCTCCAACATACAAAGAAGTACTAAAAAGTATTTGTAAGTTATCTCTATCACACACTAACTAATTGAAGGAATTTACCATTTTCACTCTGTCGTTATATATAATCTACTCTATGTTATCAAAAATGAATAACACCTTATAGGGAAAAATGCTTTTTGATTAAAATTTACTAAATGAACAGTTATTTTATCATTATATTTTGAAGAGTATTGAAATTAATACTTTTTATTTAAATAAAGAGCATAAAATTAAAAGAAACCTCAACACCTTTTAGGTACTGAATGTAAATTAGGATATTTTATTTAGCAAGTCTTTTTCCCCTAATTTGCTTAGAGATGCCAACTTTTTAGCATTTTTTCCTACATGAATATCAAGCTTTTATATTAAATAAGCAAATGCATCCTAGACTTTTTCAATGCCTGAGCAGTTCACATAAATTATGCCTTTTTATTTATAAGTTTTATTATAAAATAAATATTAAACCTCCATTGTAAATATGTCGTTCGGATAAATAAATCGCAACTTTGGTAATTATAGCAGATTTCCCAACGCCTGAAAACCCAAAAACTTCGACAATTTTAGCGCCATCAAACAAGAGCTTTTAGATAATTTCATACGTCTCCATGTTTCTCGAAATCCACTTGGTTATATTTGAAGGTATGATTAGTAACTTAGGTTTCTTAATTATTGGAACCATTTTACCAGGAAGTAAGTCATCCATGAGTGCGAATGTTTCATCACATTAATCTTAAACCTGCAATCCTTTATATAGGGTTTTTATGATTTTAATACAAATATAAATGTTAATTTTTTTTAATTAAGATTCCTTAAGATATTTACATGGAACTACTATCTTTACATAAATTGACAAACTTTCAATTTTGATATTAGTACTATTCT
>ARYC01020232.1:0-48162 GCA_000711775.1 Oxytricha trifallax
CCACTGCTGATGCGAACTGCTTGTATGAATGATGTCCGAGAAGCTTGACGGTAAGTTTCAGCTGTGTCATAATCGCCTTGCCTTTGCGCTTCTTTTCTGTGAAGTATTACTTGTTGGATCCGAGACTCTGTCTTAAAGCGAATGCAGAGGTAGTAAATCTCATTTGAACGATAGGTGTAGATCTCGATGTGACTGAAACCCGGAATTTGACTTGTCATTAAGCATTGGCACTACTTCCAAAGTTCTGAGCTAAAATCTGTAGGAAGAATTAGTGACGGTTGTGAGACATTATTATTAGATTACTTATTGAGTCTCCGTGCAGTAATAAAGTGACGATGGCCTATCAGTCATTTAAACATCCGTTGTAGTGGTGTCCGGCGTGCTGGTTCAATTGTAGTTCTACACATTGGTAATTTATACATGAATGACATAATACACTTGCGGTGGACCACCAAAAACTCCGGCCAGACCACCTGACCACTTTTTAATATATATATTTGTTTATTAATTAAATCAACTTTAAATCTAAATCAAATTAGTATTAATGGTACTCCTAATTCATGACAGTTGTAATTACTAATATAATTCTGATTTATTTATATTTCTTAAATTTCCTATTTTTATCTATTTTAACAATACTAGATTTATAAGCTTTTATAATATGCGAAGTATAAAAATTTAATATTATAAGAATATTTAAGTATCTTACTTTATAATTTTATAATTATAAAAATTGCGATAAATTCCCCTAAATAAAACTATTTAAAAAACTTAGGAAAATTATATCATTTAACTCTGCAAAAATGCAATAATTAAATATAGCAATATTAAATTTCTTAATTTAGTTTAGAATTAAGTTTATTTATATGAATTAAAGTTTAGAATTTCATTAGACAATTAATTTGGGAAATTGTGCAGTAGAAGCTAATAATACTATATATATATATAAAAGTGAAAATTGATGATATATTTATTTTTTAATTCTATATGCTATCTACTATATCTATAAGCAATTGAAATAATTTAATTAATTAAAATTGAAATTGGCGAAATTGTAATATAAATATAACATTTTTATTCAAATATAGCATTTTGATGTCATCGTATTGATTATAGATTAACTAAGAAATGTAATTAAATTAAAAATTAAAACTTTCTTTATAACTACTTTAAATTTCTCAAAGTTTATCTAAGTTTAATCTGAGCATGCTGTTTCTGCGGGAGACTGGTGCTGACTTGAAGTTGTCAGTTTAGAATTTATTAAAGGTACTTTGATTACTGTGTGAACTCTCTAGACTTACCAAATTAAGGAGTAAGTTTAGAGAAGGGTCATCTTTTACTAACTCAAATCTACAAAATTCTTGTATATTAAAAAATTTAAGCGCAAATGTTTGCTTTTTTTCTCAATACTATCATAAACTCAAAATCAAATGAACAAATTGATTTATTTAACATTTGATTTATTTTATTAATATTGTTGATTTTGGAGAGGTTTATATTTTAAAAAACAAATTTTTATTTTGATTGATTTATATTTCTTAATATAAATTATGAAAGTTTTTTAATAAAAATATATAAATTTTACCCATTAACTTATAAATTATTACAGTCTTCATAAATAATATACTTGAAAAGATTTTATTTTCTTGAAAACATGATTCGCTTATAAAATAATGTAAAAAGCCACTCTTTCTATAAAATCCTTAATATTCAAACTTAATTTTGTATTTGAATTTATAATTATTTTTTATATAATATCTCAAGACTTTTACTTAATTATTTATATATCCGATCATAAAATGCTTTTAACAATTATTCTTGTTCGTTACTATGAATTTTAATCCCAATCGTCATCATGCTACGCAACTTTTAGAATTAAAAGCTAGATTCACTTCTTTTTTCAAATCCACTTCTATTTGATTTAGGACTATCATCTTGAGAGCTTTATATAAATAAATTATCAATATTAATAATTCTAAACAATTATAAAATTAAAATAATTTGCTTGCGTTCATAAAATTTTCTAAATTTGTCTAGATGTCCCTATAAAGCGCCTATCCCCGATTTACCTTACTCTCAATCATTTTTCTCAGATTATTGCAATATTCAATTCCCTAAAAATCATTGCATTTCTTGAAGTACTAAACTCCTTTTTGCAGGTAATTTGATGCTTTTTAACATGTTTTCACCATTTAAGTGTGATTCCTGACTTTCAAATTCTGGAATATGTAACTCATAAAAAAGTTGAAGATTCCTAAACCTCTTAGGCATTTCTCTTCCCTGAATCAAAACCCCAAAACCCCTTAATGAGTTTAATGTGTTTTGATTGATTAGTGTTATGTTGGGAATTAAGGTTTATTACAGTATGGAAGCATCACTTTCACTCTAGTTATTAAAATATAAAGTTGTTTATGATCATTTTTTATACTTAAATTAAATGTTCTTACATATGACATACTTATTAAAGCATTTTTATAACAAAAAGATTAGTTTGATTTACATTTTTTTCCTATAGTTTTGCATTTTTTTCATATGTTATCATTTTCCTAATTAATTTTTTTAATTTAGATGAATACATCATTCAAAAAAATTGGCATTTTATCACAAAATTTTATGCAATTTTTATCTTTTATAATTTTTAAATTTAATGCAACACGTTGATTTCTTTTTGCTTGCTTTCTTTATTAACATATTATGTTCAACACAAAAAGGTAGGTAACTAAAGTAAAATTTATAGAAATAATATGCAAAAAATGAGTTATTTTAAGGTGTTTGATTGCACCAATCATGTCATGAATTAGTTCTAAAAGTAATATAAATTGAGATTAATATTAAAATTTTGTATTTATAATTTGAATAAAATTTTATGGGAATATTATAAGAGGTCAACCTGCAATAAATTTGGAGAAAGTTTGCAGAATTGTAACATACTGCAGAGATGGAGTTCCCTTTTAACCTATTAAATTTCATTAAATAGAACTATATTTGTTAAAATTTAATTAGTATTGGTACTAAATTAGTTCAGATTCAATTGGTCCCAATTTGATAGTACCCTACTTAATTAGTATCTCGTTATAAACTAATGAGGTTTTAATGGAAAAGTTCCAAAATGGTTCTAAACCCAATTGGTACCTTATGCTAATTATATAAAACTATATTGGGAAAAAAAATTACAAAAAATGAAGTCTCTATGAATAATAAAATGATGATCTCATAAAATATAGCAATAAATTTAGTAAAGCAAACTATTAAAATACTATCATTGAAATTTTCTTAATGGGATAATTTTTACATAAAATTTATGCAGGTGTAATGATGATAAATATTAAATATTAAAGATCTCTACCATGAAAATATTAAATTACATTGAATCTAACAATAACAAAAATGATATTAATAAAAAAGAAACCCTAATCCCCAACCTGACCCTCATCAATCAAAACACGTTAAAACTCATTAAGGGGTTTTGGGGTTATGAATGTTTTGGCAATACCTTCTAAATATACAGAAGCGCTTTCTACTTTTCCTCGTGATAGAAGTGAATAGACCATGAGGAGCTCAATGTTTGATTTAAAGATTGGGCCCATATCGTCAACGTGATATTTTGTATTTAGTTTTTCAAGCTCATGAGGGTCGGTATTGTTTAAAGCTTAAATTGACAGATAATAAAAATTAATTGCCAAACAATTGCTTTATATATAGAATAAGAATACTATATATTTTGATAATGAAACAGTAGAGTTTGGCAATAGCCCAAAATCATTTTATGCTAAAGTTCCTCATCAGTCAGTTAATTATCGTTTTGATCAGTCTCCTGGTTTATCTGTATTTTTGAATTTGAAGTTGCATTAATAAAAACAATATTCAAATTACAATAGCAGACTTAGGTGATAGTAGTTAATTGCTTGAAATCTGAGGCTATAGATCTTCCTACTTTTAATCCTAATTGTTGTTATCTTTAATATTCAGATTTTACTATTGCTTAGCCTTTTGAAACAATCTCTTATGTCTTAGCATAATAATTTAATTTGTAACTGATGCTTCATTTATTTGTATGTTTTGATTTTCTATTGACTTCTCTTAATTTTAATGCTCTTCATCATCTTTAGACCAGGCATTGATTTAATTGCTAAAAAATTAGGCTAATGCTTCTGAAGGCTTAGCTTGGATCATTTTATCAAAAAGCTTAAATTTTCCAAGTGTCTTTTTATACTTTGCCTTTTCCTGGTCTGTAAAATATAAATAAAATTGAATGTTGACAAGAAAAAATATGAGGAATTATTTTTATTTATTTAAATAAGATTAGATTGATTATAAAAATAGAATAAAACCTAAATGTGTAAATCAAAAAAAATATTAATTTAAACTGTACTAGATAATATTTTTTTAATATTTTAAACAAATATATTTAAGTATGGTTTAATTAAGGCAAATTTTATAAATTAAACTTGAGATTATTGAATAAAAGCCAAAGATATATGTTCTAATCGAGATATCCCTTACCACACTTCCCATACCCTTTCCACCCATCCCATACAATTCCCACCTTAGCCACTACAATCTCACTTATAGTAGTAATTTTCTTTTTTAATAGTTACAGTAAAAAAAAATTAATTATTGATATTTCCAAGGGGAGCATATCAAATAAGATTGACTTTACTAATTGAAAAAATTAAAATATTACTTATTAGAGCAAAAGCTTTTATTTAAATTATAAATTTTTATCAAAATTTATTCGATAATAATGTCATTAATTTCAATTAAGAGCATGAGGACATAAAATTTATGTTAGATGTGTTATTTTTTAGGGAGTATGTGATTAAGGAAGATAGATGGGAGAGTTAAGTGTGGAGAGGATAGAGATTTGGGGGAGTAGGTGTGGGGAGGAGGTAATTGTGGGAGGATGGAGATGGTTATATATCCGAATGAACATATAATTTTACAGATCTGTAACTTTATCACTCATTTTCTTCAACTCATTACTAATATATTAGCTTAAAACTGAGTTAATTCCTCTATTTGAAGATCTTTAGCTTGTTTGAATCTTCTGCTCTTCGTTTTCGTCAACCTTTAAATTTCCTCTGCTATTTGATAAGTTTAAAGCAAATGCTTTCTTTATTTATTAAGTAACCTAATTTTATTCGTCAGTGACCTTTAACGTAATATGATGATTGCTTGAGTGACTTCTTAATAAAAATATGTAATTTTATTAGTTTTCTCATTGATTATAAATTATTGGGATCTGGCAGCAATAGCTCTTCTTCATTTTAGAAATTACTATTCTTTAGCTACAGAGATAACTTTTTCATGATACTGCTTTAGATAAAATCATCTAAATTTCCAATAGAAACCTTTGGCAGCATTTGTCTTAAATCTGATTGGTTTTAATTTTCAGTTATTTGTTCCTATTCTTGTTAATTGTCTAACGTTTTTTTGTTGTATTAGTAGTTAATTGTTAGATTATTTGGGCTAGATTAATATATATGTATATGTAAAATTGATTATCAAAATATTTTACTAGAGCTACTCAACCCTGTTTGTGATCCTGATTTAAAAATAATATAATTTTTCTTCTTCACTAAGCTCCTACGAAGAATCTGATGAATTAGAATTTGAAGTGATTTCTGATTTCATGCCCTCCAAATAGCTCATGTTGCTCCTTAATTTTTTCAAATTCGATGTTTCTTGGTCTTTTTATTATTAATTTTAGTCTACTTTCAATTCTTCTCTATCTTCCATCCAAAGAAAATCGTCATGATTTTATGATTCTTTAATGCTTTTTTGTGAAACAAACTTCCTGAGGACCTTGTCAACTGCGATGTTCAAATAAGCCACATCATTTTTACTTACACTATTCTTTAGTTTTCTTTGAGAACGCCTTGAATTTTTATTCTCGAATTAACTCTTAACTTTTAAAGTCAACTACTTCATCAACTGCTTAGATATAAAATCATGTTCATGAAAATAAGATAAAGATAAATACATTAAAAAATTCATAAAAATTATTAAGGATATCTCGTTATTAGCAACTAGAGATTATAGTTTTCCAGTGAAAGATTACCTCCTCTTTTTCAATTAGTCATCTTGGGGAAAGCAAATTGATAGTACAATTAATATGAAAAAAAATCATGAAATTATTTATAAATTGTAAGTAAGTCATGCAAGCTAAAATATTTAATTGGGATAATAAACCAATCAACTTAAAATTAACTTTGAATAAATTATTGAACTTATATATTTTGTCACGACATAAATTGAATAGAATCTACATAAACCTACTTAACAAAATATTGTTAAACTTTATATACACTTTAATATTTTTCTCATAGTAGTTGTATTCCTGGATGAGACTTTGAAGATCTTTCTCATCATCGCTCACATCCTGCTTCATCATGTTGATAATTTCAATGTAGAAACTAGCAAGCCTAATATTATACTTAATTTTCATTTCTTTTTGCTCATATAACTGCTGCTCTATAAATTTAGCTACGAAATTCTAAACATTATAACATTAAGACTAATTATCCACTTCAAGTATAATAATGTTTAAAAAAAACATCTAAAATCTAAATTTTTGTATTTATATAAGAATATTTATTAAATTCACTGAAAGATTTCTATAAAAAACAAGAATTAAACTTTTTATAAGGATGTGTCTAACAGAAACTATATAGCATCATCAATATCTGTTTTTCCCTTAAATATTATTTAAATGTCTGAAAATGAGAGACCTTGTGGTGTTTGACCAATATCATAGAATACTTTAAATTTAGGAAATAAAACAAATTGAATTAAACGAAGTTCGAAATTAGATGTGAAAATATATATAAAATTATACAGTAAATTTATGAAATTTATTTTAATGATGAGCTAAATTAATTGTTCTCTTACAATTTTAAGTTTAAATATTTATAATTTCCACACTAAGTCAACAATTAAAGTATATAATCAAATGTCAAAGTGTTAATGAAAATCCTAATTTATTTATTATTAATGAATAATGAAAAGTAGCTCAGTACTATAATCATATTGCTAGTTGGCAACCTGAATCGCCTGTATGATATTAATAAGCAAAGCATCATCCTTCTCCTCTAAGAATTTACTGTTGAGTATTTTCTCATATAGTTAAGCAATATTCAAGTAATGTAATTAAGAAGCAGCGAGACAAAGAGAGAGTGGTTCTGTTAAAATGTGAAACATGGGATGTTTCTCAAAGTAAGCCAGAGCACATTTCTCGAAGTCATTGTTGTGAGTTCCTTTCGTGCATCTATCCTCACAAAACCTTAACTTCATTAAATAAGACCATAAAAAATATGACTATATAATGAGGGTAATTGTGAGCAGTGGAAGATGATATATATATTCATCAATTAAAAAAAAAAGAGGATTGCAAATAAAATAAATTTTATAAAGTAAGAAAATATAGCGAAAATAAATGAAACTATAAATTATATGTGAATAAAATTAAAAAAAAATTAATAAAATTTTTAAAAGTCGATGCTAGAAATGAAACTAAGGTGTTTAATTATTATAAATTTTACTTCTTAAAAATTCTTAAGATCAATAGGCTTAATCACATATTATATTATTATTGTTTTAATTAGAGATGATGTTTAAGCGACACTCAATTTTAAAAGATCAACTGCTCTCGAGAAGTTTTCTTATTCATTTGTCATCCTCTCTAACTTTCCCATCATAGCAATGTTAAGAAGTTATAGTTTAATAAGTATTTTTAATTGTTTATTGATATTTGATAATAATTCTTTGCTTCTTGAGAAGGGATTTTAGCTAAAAACAATTCAGCCGATTTTCTTGGATTCAAAGATTTTAAATTTTTCACAACAAACCTTTCTAAGCCTCCAACATACAAAGAAGTACTAAAAAGTATTTGTAAGTTATCTCTATCACACACTAACTAATTGAAGGAATTTACCATTTTCACTCTGTCGTTATATATAATCTACTCTATGTTATCAAAAATGAATAACACCTTATAGGGAAAAATGCTTTTTGATTAAAATTTACTAAATGAACAGTTATTTTATCATTATATTTTGAAGAGTATTGAAATTAATACTTTTTATTTAAATAAAGAGCATAAAATTAAAAGAAACCTCAACACCTTTTAGGTACTGAATGTAAATTAGGATATTTTATTTAGCAAGTCTTTTTCCCCTAATTTGCTTAGAGATGCCAACTTTTTAGCATTTTTTCCTACATGAATATCAAGCTTTTATATTAAATAAGCAAATGCATCCTAGACTTTTTCAATGCCTGAGCAGTTCACATAAATTATGCCTTTTTATTTATAAGTTTTATTATAAAATAAATATTAAACCTCCATTGTAAATATGTCGTTCGGATAAATAAATCGCAACTTTGGTAATTATAGCAGATTTCCCAACGCCTGAAAACCCAAAAACTTCGACAATTTTAGCGCCATCAAACAAGAGCTTTTAGATAATTTCATACGTCTCCATGTTTCTCGAAATCCACTTGGTTATATTTGAAGGTATGATTAGTAACTTAGGTTTCTTAATTATTGGAACCATTTTACCAGGAAGTAAGTCATCCATGAGTGCGAATGTTTCATCACATTAATCTTAAACCTGCAATCCTTTATATAGGGTTTTTATGATTTTAATACAAATATAAATGTTAATTTTTTTTAATTAAGATTCCTTAAGATATTTACATGGAACTACTATCTTTACATAAATTGACAAACTTTCAATTTTGATATTAGTACTATTCTCATTTACCTACAATTTAACTTTTTTAATACTAACAATTACAATATATAATAATGTTTGGTGTTTTGAATGATTATCCTAAGTTTTTAGCTTAAAAATGGCAGCTTCTTTTTTACCAAATTCCTTCTCAACCAAGAAAACAGCATTTTAATATGCCTCACATATAGTCATTCGAGAAGAAAAGACGTTTATGTAGAACGCTCTAGAAAATGTGATAGCTGCTCTATCTTTAACTTCTTTATCTTGCTATATCAAAACCTTTTAGTAATAAACTAATTAAAAGAAGGTTAAACATGAAAAATTAATAAAAATTAAGTATTCACTAAATGCTTTATTTTCATAATAAGGTCATTCTTTAAGAATTAATTAAATTAAAACACATATTTTCTAGATAAGCAAATTGTGATCTCCTTATTATAGCTATTATTTATCTTGTGATTCATAATAACATTAAAATTATAAACTTTCAAATTTCAAAACTTACATAATATTAAATGCTTATAAGAGAATTAAACAGAGGAGATAGAAGTGCTACAAGGTGGCTTATTATTTAAAAAGAGACTCTTAAATAATTTATGAAACAATTCAATAAACTAAATGTAATCAATTCTAGCTCAATTGAATTCGGAAGTTTATAATTTTAATCAGATATTGAACTAAAAATTATTTTAGTTTTGTATGCAAATTACATGCTCAGCTCCAGAGTCTTTAAATACTTCTCCGCACATTTCTGAATGACATGAAGCTACTACTACGAATTTCAAGTCGGATTTGTACTAAAACAATATTTTCTTAAGTTCATCTTTAAATAAAAACTAGGCGATGCCTCCATCCGTCTCTTCAAACACCAAAATATCCCCCTTATTCTAAATTGTTGTGTGATAATTCATAGGTGCAATGTTTCTAAATTTTTCCTTCAGATTTTGAAGGCCGTGTCCAGAGAAATGTAAACCTAAGGGCTGCTATCTCAAACATTCACTTAGGTTCTATAAAGTGGCTAGTTGGTACCTGTATCTGATCTGAGTGTTATCATCTTTTAAGGCGTTTTCAATTTAATCAAATTCCTCTCTAAATCCTATATCTGCAAACACATCATCCTTAGTTTCGCCACCTAAATCCACAACTAAAGGAGATGCATAGAGGTAGGCGAAATGAATGGTATTGTCGTTTTTCTATTGGAAATAACCACTTTTCCTGATTTCAGGGGATTTGCACTCTTCGTGTTATACCAGGATTTTTCCCCATTCCATGTTCGTATTTTACTTAGTAATTTATTAACCCAGCGAAGGTTTCATTTGATTTCTACGAACTGAGTGCTTCGGCAAAAGATTTGAGCTTTTATGGTTAAGTGCTCTTGTCTCTAATTTCGTGTATTAATGCTGTGCTTTTCCATTAAAATTGATAGCATTTTGCATGTTTAGAATTTCAAGTTTGCTCTTGTCTAAATTGGAATGACCGATAGCTTTCTAATGAGATATGTACTTTTCCAACTCCACTTTTTCAATCTAATGAATAACTTCTTCACCAAAATCCTCATCCATTTACTTATCAAAAGAGCTGTTTTGCTTATTATTGATGCTCGTGTTTGATATAGTAAAAGACTAATTAAATAATAATGGAATAATTAATTTATAACTCCAGGGTGGGGCTCTCTTAAATTTAGGGGATATTTATTCTATACTTTTCCTACTTATTAAGCATCAATCTAGCATTTGGATTCTTATCTAACAACTCCATTAATTCATTGTATCTTCTGATTTCACCCATAGATCTAGCTGAGATAATATAAAAAACAATTTATGTATTTATAATAATAATTAAAAAATATAATAGTCTCTGTACCTTCTGAATTTAAATAATCAGAGCTACTTCTAGAGGTACTGCAAAATACACCCATTTGATGATCTTAAATATCTTAATTAAATTTTATTTTTTTCGAATTCCATACTATATTCTATAAAATCATGTTAAAAACAGTAAAGACCATCAAAATATATGAATTTCAATGTTTTTAGATTTTAATAAACTCTTTTTGCAAAATTATCTCTTTTTAAATTCCATGCTTGAGCATCATTTTTTCAAGAATTGCTATCTCATGTTTATCTGAATATTTCCTCTCATATTTTGATCTTATTTTTGTGCCTAGCTAAAATTTATCTTCCTCTAAGATGCTGTCATTTTAATTATTAATTTCTATTCCATTTTGGACTTATTTTTCTTCCTCTTCCAAATTTAAAGCACTCAATAAATCTTAAGAATTATGAATCGTAATTTGATTAGTATTTTGCATTTCAAAAGGTAGTTTCTATATTTTATTTCCACTCTTGATTTATTTCTCCAATTCCTCTAATTCTAAGATGAAATGCGGATTTGGGAAGGTTTTAGGGTGTTTTTTAGAAACAAACTTGGCAGCTTCTTTAGCGGGCATATCTTATGATATCATAACATATGAAATTACTATGGTTGCACTTCTACTCATGCCTTTTAAGCAGTGTACTAAAACACATTCATTATTGTCAAGAGCCTCTTTTATAAATTAATAGGAGGGGGGTTAATTTATTTACTTTATAAATATAAAATTATTGAAAAGCTTAGTATATGCTGCATGAAAATGAAAATTAAATTTTAATTTAAACATTAAATTTCATATTAATATAGTTATAATATTAAAATTTTTCAGTTAGCATTAATTTAATTTTAAAAATGAGTAATTTTTTAAATTCATTCATAAAATATCAAATAAAATTCAGTTTACAAAAGTTTATTATTTATAGCATAAAAAATATTAAAATTTAACTTGGCATTATATTAATATACCTATCTTAAAATTCATAAGCCAGCCAGAAATATTCACCTATAGGTTCGATGTGATTATCTTTAAGTTTTAATTATTTATGTCTTTTAACACCTGTAGATGGCTTTTTTGTCAGATTATGATTGGAAAAGATACCACATGATAAAATATGCTTGATTTTATGCTATTTTATGAAATTAAGATCTTAGCACACTTTTAATGAAGACAAATATAAGTTCGGCAAAATTAAAGACATTTTATGATTTATTATAAACAAATTGCTTTACAATTCATACGTAGTTGTGTTTTTAATCTTAAAATTGGTAATTTAAGTGAAATAATATCTTGATAAAATAACTTGGAAAATTCAAAAGCTCTTATTATCTTTCTCTATTTATACTTATTCATTTCTTATTTGATCTTCCTCTAGTTGTCAAACCCTTTTTAGAGGCAGTTTTAAACCCAACTTCTTCAACCTCCTCTTCCTTCTTATTTTTCTTTTTCTAGTCCTTCTTGCACTCTTCTTCTATATCTTCCATATATATGTTTGTGGCTTTGGTAACTCCTCTACCTCGACCAATACCTCTACTGCTTGTTGTCGCTGCAGTAGATTTCTAAGTATTTGCAGCTGGTTTTTATTGAGCAACTGCCTTACTCTTCCCTTTCTTATCTTCTACCACTTCAATTATCACATCATCTTCATCCTTTTTCTCAACATCTGAATCATCCTCTGAATAGGTCCCCTGTACATCTTCAGCAGCGTCAATGTTAAAGTTCAAGCCTGCTGATCCACCGATGGTCCCTGGTATATTTCCAGATCCTGTCGAATTTTTACCCTTTGCTACTTTCTTGGCTTTGATTGAACTTTTGTAGACTTTATTGTATGTCTTGGTAAATTCTGACTTAACAGTTGCAGGGAATTGATTGAATAAATTTGCTCTTTCTTAATTTAGCAAAATAGTAACAATGTGCTCTTTGAACATATCCACATTTTTTAAACCTAAGTCTATTAATATATTCACTGCTTCTAAGATGTTTGGCTATAAAAGAGTAAACAAAAAAGTATTAAACTTAAAGATTGCCATGTCTAAATAAGTTTTATTAACTAGCTCAAAAATCAAAGTAACATGTTCAAATTTGATGGCTCTCTTCGCAGTGTATAAATGATGTCCACAACGTTCTCTGATTTCTCTTATCAATAAAAACCCCAAAACCCCTTCGTGAGGTTTATAAGTGCTTTGATTTGTAGAGTATAGTTGGGGTCTTATTGGGGTTAGTAGAGAAAGTGCAGGTTTTATGTGAATTTTAAATATATTTATTGATTATTAGGCGATTTAACTCAAACAAATTTTATCTGCTTGTCTTTATTGTATCTCTTGAATTTAGCTCTCTTTAGTGGTTCAAGTAAATCATCTAAGGATTATCTTGGATATAATGGTGCTCTTAAAATTATAATGTCTACAATCTGTTTGATTTCTTTGCAGATATCAACCTGCTTTATATGCTTACTCGCTAATCTAATTGATTATTTCCCTTATTTGGTACCATAGCAAGACATGCATTTCATGTCACTCTCTAAAATTATAGCAGCTACTGCCCATACATCCCACTAAACTGATCCATTCGTCCACTTCTCTCTTATTGGGAAGTAGCCATGAGTGCCAAGAACCTTTGCCAAAGTTACTATCTCTTATCTTAAGGCTCTATTGAAATCGATAACTACGACTTCTAAAGGGCAAAGGTCCAGCATTACATTTTCAGGTTTCAAATCTCTATGAACATATCCAAATTCATTCAACTCCTTGACACCCATTATCATATCTGATAGTATATCATTCAAATCATCTGGGTATCTGTTATGATATAAATAATCTCTCAGAGTCATTTCATATTTCTTAAGTCTCAGTGCGATAAAACCATAGCTTAAAATAACACCATCTAGCTTAAGCAAGTTCTTGCAATCTTTTCTCTTTGCCTCTCTAAGAATCATATATTCATTAGCAAACTCATTTTAGTATTGCTCGTTCTTAAGGAGATAGTTGAAAGGGTACACCTTGTATACATACTCATCAACCATTATAAGCTTTGCTTTGTTATTAACACTTATATGCAAGTAATTCTCAATACAACTACTTAGATTAATTGCATTAAATGCAGGAATGCTCATAGCTTTTGCTTGGAAGCAGGCTAGAATTGTATTGCCTGCAGGTTAGTTCATCGATTCTTATCTTTTCTGTCTCTTGAGCTTATCCTGTAACTCTCTTTAAGACGAGAGAGTATTTGATTTTCTTTTAGCTGCCACAAGTTTTTATGTATCTTTATCTTAAATCAAGAACTCACTGAGGTGATGCTTTTGCATGTGCTTCTTAACTTTTGCAGAGTGAGTATAAGACTTCATACAAGTTGTGCATTAGTACCTTCCATCCACTTTTTCATGCTTGAAATATATCTTGGCTTTGGCATAGTGTACCTCTTTTAGGTGTCTCTTGTCTCTTCAAGATTTGTTCGGTTGAGACAAGATTCTAGCAATCTTCACATAAAAATGCTTTTATCTTTTCAATAGGGAGCTGTTCTTTTCGGTCCTCAACATATTCAATTTATGTTTAAAGTCCTATCTCTGCTATCTCCTATAAGTTCAATACTTTTATTTTGAAGACCTCTGCTTCAAACTCAAGAGCTCTTAGCTCTACCTCCCTCTCAAAATAAATAACTTCTGGCCTTTTAGTTGAGCCATAGTTTAGCTATGATTCTCCACTGCTAAGAGAAACTGCTTTTCGATTAAAGCTAGCTGCCATGTTTAAATTCAAATTTAAATTTCTATTATAAAGCTCTAATAACCTCTCTAGTCATAGCAACTATGAATAGGAGTTGGCACTGCAGCACTAATGGTTGATTTAGAGGTGTTATATTTCATATTTTTACTTAGTTTATAAATACATTTTTTCTAATTCCATGCTTAATAATTTTAATTTTGGTACAAACTTTTAAAAAAATTAGATTGGTACTGGTACCAATTAGGTTTTAAACCATTTTGGAACTTTTCCATTAAAACCTCATTAGTTTAACTAGGTACGAATTAAGTTTTGGTACTATTAAATTGGTACCAATTAAAATTAAACGGAATTAGTACCAGTACTAATTAAATTTAAACAAATTTAGTACTAATTTAATGGAACTAAATTGATAAAAATGGAGCTCCATCTCTGAAGTTTGTTACAGCTTCTACCAGCTTTCTCCACGTATCTTTACTAGGTTGACCTCCTATAAGATGCCCATATTTAATACTAAGATTTAAAGCAGTAGTATCCAGAACTCTATATATTAAAATTTGAAATTCAATAAGAAGAGAGGGAACAAGGATGGAATATATAAGTACTGCAATTAAGAGGGTTGAAGCTTAAGAAATGATCTCAAGATTTAGAAGCAAGGAAGATCTCTATCGATACCTCACTCAGCATGGTAAGCATGTGACATATACTTAATCATATACTATAGTGGGTTTATTCCTTCCAACGATGGAAGGTACCAAAATCTCATTCTTAAAGCGATACTCTGTGATGAGAAGAAAGCCTTCAAAACAATCAAATAATGTTGATAGAAATACCAAACTATCCAGAGATTTCAGTCACTAAACTCTACGAGGATGCGATGAAAGATGAAGAGTTGGAAGTTTATCTTCCTACCAAGAAACAACTCTCTTACAAACTTCCAGAAAGGAAAAACTTCTTTGGGGTTCTTGGCAGTTTAAGAGAGAGCTATCTCAGAGGATCAAAAGAAACGCTACTCTATTTCTCCTGGAGATTAAAAGAAGCAAGGCATACCTATAAGCGAGACCTGGCTTGTGGAGCATAAGAAGCATCCATACCTCTCTAGCAAGCTTTGACACATAATTTTGTAGGGAAACCTGGAACTGGTATATTCCTAATGAAAGAACATGCAAAGGTTCACAGAGAGAGAAAGTCATAGACTATTCATGAAGTGAGCAAGAGACTTTATAAAGATTTTTAAAAGCCAGATGAAATGAACATAGATGCAGGAGCTAGTACTAAGAGAAGAAATATGGGCCCAAGCAAGCCATAAGAAGAGGAGAAGAAGGAGAAGTCTCATCCCCTTCTAGGTTAATTTAATAAGTAAACTTATTCATTCACTTAAATCTAAAACTTATTTATAAACATTCATTCTTCCTTCTCTCACACAAACTGTTGTCTAATCTATGCTTACTCTCTTGCAGCTACTCGGAATTTAGTCTACTGTATCAATGGGCAAGTCATGCATAAGGTGATACAGCAGAGGTTTCTTGTAGTGATTCTTAATTTAACTCCAATAGAATTCGATTAAGTTAAACTGTGGGCTATAGGGAAAATTATATACAGAAGTTATATTTAACTCTTCATAAGCTTTCTTAGACTCCTTAGTCTTATGAACTTAGAGGTTGTCAACAAACAGGATGATCTCTTAATCTTTTTATTTATCTCTCAACTTATGTAGGAGCTCTATGTACTACTCTCGCTTAATAGAGCGAGGATGAATAACATTTCTTTCTAAGCCAGAGTCTTCACTAATATCTGCTAAAATTGCATGGGTTACAACCTTTACTTTCTAATTTTAGACTTCTATATTTTCATGCTTCTTATACCAAGACTTATTAATGAAGGTGTTGAAGGTAAACACAGCTTCATCATCGTGTATGAATTTGATGTTATTGTTAATAGCTCTCTGCATTTAATCATATATATATATAGTTTAAATTATTACTATAAAATGGCACTGTAAAATCAATCACTTTCTTCACTCTGTTGACAGTCTTGAAAGTAATACCATTTCTTCTATAAATATTGGCTATAGTCTAAGGAGAGATACGCATGTCAGGAAACTTACGATGAAACATGACAGCTTGCTAGTCTAATGGAAAGTGTGCCCAATACTTCAAAGTCTTCGAGTCGCAGAGGTAGTCAATATGTGCCTGAGAGAACTTTTAATTTCTTGGAGGATGTTTTCAAGTTCCTGAGTTATAATTCTAAACAGCAAAAAAGCAATGATACCTAACTGTTGAGGCACTCTTGCACAGGAGCTTTGGGGGGGGGAAGTTTCCTGCACTCGAGGAAGTTTCCAGCACTTTTTTTATTTTTATGTAATATTATATAAATTTTACATAAATTAAAAAATTTAACATTTTTCTGACCCTTAATATTAAAAGGATATTTATAAATCATTTAAGTAGTTCAAGAAAATATAGTCTAACATTATATAGGTATGAAAAGAACAAGATAAACTGAATCAGAATTTCAATAGCAATTGGTTACAGTATATGGATTAACTATGAGTAAAGAGAGGACAATGTAATGGTTTAGAGACTGAAACCTGAAATAATTAGATGAAATATGTCAGAGTTTTTGGAATCTAAAGAGAGATAATTAATAATTGATTAATTAATTAAGTAGAATTTTAATAATAAAATTAGTTCGAAAGTTAATTATAGTTGTTATAAAAATAATTTTAATAATAAAAAAAAAATTAAAAAAAAGTGCAGGAAACTTCCACCCCCCCGGAGCTTTGCTATGGCTGCATAATTCATTACAGGTTTGACTAAGCTATATTAATACTTGTACCATACCTAAGCTTAAGAAGTAAATCTAAATATTGCTCATCATAAATATATCCTAAATTTCGCTAATTTCTAATTCTCATTTTGAAATTTGACCTAATTTCTCTACTAACCCCAATAAGACCCCAACTATACCCTACAAATCAAAGCAATTATAAACCTCACTAAGGAGTTTTGGGGTTTTGAATCTAGTAGACTTCCTAGTTGTTGAAAATTTACCAAACCACTCAGGGAATTTAGCATAGGGTACAAATCCAAAACATAAATTGCCAATATCAACAGAGCTCATAATTCCTAAATAAGGTAACAGAGCCCAATCTTAATGCTGTCTAATTTGATTGTTTATTTAATCGCCTATTGATATGTAATCCACAACATCAGCAAGCCTCATTAAATCCTCAAGTTTACTTAACTGTCCAAAAGCAGTAAGATAGTTTTCTTGAATAAACATAGGCATCAAATCTGGATCTATGAAAAACAAGTTTACTTTATTTTTGAAACTCATTTGATAAAAATCATTTTTGTTTAGGAACTTCTATGAAGCAGTAAAAGCATTCAACATTAATTGCCAATCTTTCTGGACTTAATGTTACCTAAAACATATGAAATTAATGAATTTAAACTTACTTTGAGTTCATATAAATTTTAGTAATTTAATTTGATGTAGTCTTTTGCATTTAAATCATATTTATAACTTGCCAGATATCTTAACCACTCATGTCAAAGATTTGAGTATAAATTTCTTACCTATCAATTTTAAGGTTCTCTTTTTCAGCAATAAATTTTATTCTTTTTAACATATCTTCATTGGATGGTCTAAAAAATAGGTTAAAAAATAATATAATACTTTCTTAGCAAATTTTAGATCGTAACAATGGTTTAGTAAACTCACTAATTTTCTATGCTTGCTATCATTAGCGACACAGACTATTGGAATTAAAGTTTTCTTGATGATTTAAATGAGCGCTCCAAGTCCTCCACGATCGTTAGCACTAATACCATCTACTTCATCCATTAATATGAGAGTCTTCTCCTTTTTATTCTTGGACATTATATTGTACTATTGATATTTATTATTAGACTTGCAAGTCGTCATACTCTACAACAAGTTTTCGATACTTTTCTTGGACCTGTTTTCGCTTGCATTGAACTCCATTAAGTTATAGCCAAGTTCTTTGGCGATTATTCTTACAGATGAAGTTTTTCCTATACAAGGAGGTCCTGATATCAAGCAAGCTATAGCATTTATTCTCGGAAGATCTTAGTAAGCTGCTCTACTCCAATCTCCTTTGTGTTAAATGTCTTTCTATTGCCCTCTAATCACGAAATCTTCCCAGTCTACAAGCCATTCTCTGAAGTTAACTATCACTCTTGTTGCCAACGAGATCACTAAGACTCTAAGGTGCTTACTTATCAATCCATAGTTGAGTTCCAGTGGGTTTTTCTGAGGGTAACTTTGGTTTTTGCATGCTTTAAGCTATTGAAGAAGTTGACTACTTGTTTAATTAAGTTACAGCTGTAATTTTTAAGCCAGGTCCTGTAGTTTCATTAGGGTTTGGTTCAACTTCCATGACTTCTTCATCAAAGATTAATGGTATATTTAATGGTTTGATTGTTTACTGAGGTTTATCTTTGGGAGGTATAATCGAGTTTTACACTGGGATATGTGTTCTTGATTTACCCAAATTTAGTCTACTGTAAGGTAAACTATTATTAGTTAAAGGTGGAGAAGTAGTAGGGCTTAATTGTTAATTTATTGCATCATCTGTCAACAGCTGTGAAATATCTGTGATATTCATGAGTTCATCTGATTTATCTTCCTAACCAACAAAATTATCCTCGGCGTTTTCTGTTGTATCTTTCTTTTTTTCCTTCCAAGCAAGAAATCTGGATTTTGAAATCTGATTTGCAAAAAGCTTCAAACTCTTTTTCAGTCATTAATTTTTACTTTAATGCTAATCCCTTTTTGTACTTTTGACCATCTGTCACTTGCCTTCCATCATCTAGTAACTTCCTATAAATTACATAGTCACAAACTTTTGTAACTTGAGTTACCATTCGTCTATAAAAAATTTATTGATTATTAAACCATCAATATATGTAATAATATTTTTGTTTTATCAGTACTTACCCTCCATTTTTCTTTATAAACTCTTCGAGTTTATCCCTTGTAATATCCTCAAATACTTTAGTGACTTCGTATGAACCACCTCCAAGTGGTCCTCTCGCTTCATTCATAAATTCCTTATCATGATCATAAGTTTTCATTCTCTTTTCTCGCTTCTCCTCCTTGTCTTCATCATTTTTATATCTCTTCTTCTTGTAACCCTATATATACATAAAGCTTAAGATTTTTCAACAACTTTATAGTGAGAGAGTCTTAAAAAATTTATTTAACCGGACTTACATCTTCGTAATCATTTCTATTTCTGGCACAAGTAATATATTAAGTTCTACCGAAATTACTCGATATATTTTCATACTAATTTCTACTCCTGCTTCTGAAATTAGATAAATTAGATTCCTAGTTTTCCTCTTTTTCATGTAATTTTCTCTCGAAATAATAAGCTAAACTCTACCTTTCTAGTGGTTCGATGATAAATTGTTGCTATTATTGATTATTATAGTTCATTCTGTAATTTTAAGTCTTTTGAGAGTTTATATATGTTAAATATAAATTACAATAAATATAATCAAATATTTGATATAAATATTTACAACAAAAAAATTGAATAAACTTATCTCTTTTTTTTGAAGTTTTACTGCAAGTTTAATATTTAAATTATTAATAATTACCATTTTTTAACTAATAATATCCTTAAATATATTTTTTAAAATACTATTTCAAAGGATCATACTAAAAATCATAATATGCTTGTTATTAATATGTATAGTTATACATATTATTCCGATTAATTTTTTAATATATGCATATATAAGTAATATTAGGTGTAAATCTTTTTAATAATTATAGATATTTCATTTGAACATTGATAGAAGTCAATCAAATCAAATTAAATAAATAAATAAAATATGATTGTGACTAATTTACAATAAATAAGATTATGTTTATTTCATTTTAAATTGTCCTCTCTTTAATTTATAATCGAAGTAATATTTTGATGTATCAAATGTTTTTATATTGTAAAATACTTAATTCTTTTAGTCAAAACTATTCAAATAAAAAAGAAAAATAGAGAAATATCGATATAGAATAGCGTTAAAGGTGAAGGGAATTATAATAGAATAATATAGAACAATTAAATATTACTATTAGCACATTTAATTATTTACATTCATCATTGCGTGGTTTAATCATTCTCAAATTTTTACATCTATATTTATTTAATCGTTCATTCAAAACCCCAAAACCCTTTCAGTAGTTCTATTGAGTTTTTGATTGATAAAAGTAGACTATTAGTGCATACTTTATTAGGGTATTAATAGGGTTTATGTAGGGGTTTAATTTTTATATATTAGTAATTTAAGTGAGTATATGCGATGTTTGGGGTCAGTTTATGACAGTGAGTATATGCGATGTTTGGGGTCAGTTTATGACAGTGAGTATATAGATTTATTGTTTAAGTTGCGATATGGATGTATTGATTATAGTTTTCAACTCAGACCTACTTCTAAATTACACATCTTTTGCAAGACGGCTCCATAAATCTCCTGCTACTGTTAGGTCTCACTGTCTTTTGGCATTGAATTTAAAGAGATATCAACTTATTTCTAAGCCTAAGAGACTCTAAAAATTTTAGCAGCATCATATTGATTATCTTATTAATGATAAGACTCTTAAATAATGGGCTCATTTCTCTCTGGCCAAGAGGGCTGTGATGTTTCATCGCCAATTTCTTGAGCGTCACATATCTGCATAATCCATAGCTAATATCTATAAAAAGAATGGTGTATCTTACAAGACAGTCAATCGCATTAAGAGAGTGATTGACTTTAATGTTCCATTTTATAAGGATAATTTAAATTATATATTCGATTAAATGCAGAGGTCTTAAGAGCATAATATAAAGTTCATACACGATGATGATGAGGCAGTATTTCCATTCAATACCTTTATATCAAGGTCTTGGTACAAGAGGTATAGTAATATAGAAGTTTTTGATTAAAAGGTTAAGGTGTAAACTCATGCTATTCTTGGTGGAATAAATGAAGATAGTGGCCTCGAGACTTATGTTATTCACCCTCGTTCTATAAAGACTGAATAATATATTAAGTTCTTGCAATAACTCAGAGATAAGTACTCTGACTAAGAGATTATTCTATTCGTTGATAACTTGTCAGTTCTTAAAACTAAAGACTCAAGCAAGGGATATGAATGGCTAAACATAACACCTATATTTAATGTTCCTTACAGCCCTTAGTTCAATGGAATTGAATTATATTGGGGGTTATTGAAAGGTCATTATAAAAAAATTGCTGCTCTACCATAAGATGCATGATTTATAGATAGATACAGTTGATTTTATTAAGAGTGCTGCTAAAAGAGTCAGTGATGATAAAGCTAAAGTATGCGTAAGAGAAGGGAGATTTTGTGTATATAAATAAGTTTTAGATTTAAGCGAATGAATAAGTTCACATATTAAATTTTCCCGTAAAGGGATTTTGCTTCTCTTTCTTTTCTTCCTCTTAAGGCTTGCTTGGGCCCATGTTTCTTCTCTTAGTGCCAGCCCCTGCATCTATGTTCATCTCGTCTGGGTTTTAGAAATCTTTGAAGAGTCTCTTACTCAATTCATGCTTTACTTGAGACTTTCTCTCTCTGTTTAATTTGCTGCGCTCTTTCATCAAGTATATAGCAGTACCAGGTTTTTCTATAAAGTTAGAAGACTAAGCTTACTTGAGATGAAAGGATGCTTTTGAAGTTCCTACAGCCAGGTGTCACTTATTTAAATACCTTGCTTCTCTTTTTCTTCAGGAGAGATGCTGTATTGTTTCTTGTGAGTTTCTTAAATAACTTCGTTTAAGAACTCAGTTTTCAGAGTTACAAGAACACCAAAGAAGAAGTTTCTCTCTGGCAACTTATTAGAGACCTGAAGCTTTGATGGAAGGTAGAGAGCTACGTCCAGATCACTCATAACATCGTCATATAGGTTTGTCACTGAGATTTCAGGGTAGTAAGATATCTTTATCATCCTAATTTCATTAGACTTAAAAGCTTTTTTGTCTTCACTCAATAAGGCTTTTAAGAATGAGATTTTAGTTCCCTCTTAAGTTGGCAAGAACAATCCAACTATAATGGATTTATTAATCTTACTTAAGAGCTTACCTTGCTATACCAAATATCTATAAAAGGTCCTCTTTACTTCGAAATTTTCCTATTAAATCTTGAGATTAAATTCTCTTCATTGCATCATTCATAGACTCCATCTTGCTTCCTCTTTCTAGAAATGTTAATGAAATTTAAAATTATGGATATCCATTCTAAGTTTATTAAAATCTTACTACTAAATAGGGAGGACCTACTGGAGGTCAACCTTGAAAAGATATGAGGAGAAGCATTGAAAAACTTGCTCCAAGTTTCACAGATTGATTTCCATTTTTATCAATCTATCTCCATTAAATTGCTCCTAATGATGTTTAATTATTTTAGGAGGTCCTCCAAATTAATATCAAACTTTATTAGGAGTTAAATTTTAAGGTTAAAACTTAATTACGAGCAGATTAAATTAAAAAAGTTTAATAACTTTACCTCCAAATTAAGTTCAAACTTGATTTGGAGGATCTCCAAGAGAAACAAAACTTCATTAGGAGTATTTTAATTTACTAAAACGAATAAAATTCTCATAAAATATGTCAACTTACAGTCTTTTATGATTAATTAATTTTCTTTCCTCTCAGCAAAGAATCTACCAGAGTGTCTTATACTCTACTATAATAGTTTATCTCGGTAGATTTTATCATTATTATAATAAAATATATCAGAAAACTAAAATGAGCGCTAACCTTTTGAGAAGAGCGGCATTACTTGGATCAAGTCAATAAAAGATTATCATTCCAGCAACCAAGAAAAGTAGAGACCAGAGACGCTTGTACTCAGTGGGAGCCTACTTATGACAACTTTGACCAGTCTAGCTTTGAGATTTAAATATAAGTTAAGTAGGAGGTTATCAAAGAAGCTGTGCAAATTGAGGAGGAGGTTAAACAACACGCCATAGAGCATTAATAATAACCAGCCAAAGTTGACTATTAATGTCAAGAATGCAATAAAGTTTTCCCTTACACAACTTATAAGAGACACTTGAGAGATATACACAACGATATGCCAAGGTTATATCTCAAGCATTAAATGAAAAATGGAAAGTATGTCTGTAGGTTCTGTGAGAAGACATATTATCATACTAGAGACATCAAAGTGCACTTAAAGAAAAAGCACAATCAAAGTTTTGTCTTTATTCATGAACCTACAGGGAATAGATTCCTCTAAAAGAGAAGATCAAGAAACCCAGTGGAGTCTCTTAGAGTTGAAGTCTAGAAGTAAGTTAAAATGAAGAAAGCAGTCAAGAACTTTCCAGTCTCTGATATCAATAAAATCATGGTTAAACTAGAGGCAATGAAGATTCCCATATTAAAAATTATTGACTTAGATTCTTGCCTAGAAAGATACTTCACTCTTGAAGATAAAATAGAAAAGAGAGTCATTACTGATGACTAATATGCTTACAAGATATATCCTTTCAATTACTTCCTTGCTGATGATAAGTTCCAAATGGAATTTGCTAATGAGCATTATGCTCTTTAAAAGGCAAAGTAAAATGAGTGCAGGCATATCATATAGCTGAAGCTATTTTACTTGGTAAAGATCATGTAGCCTTCAGGCTTCCTTTACTTGAAATGACTTACAGAGAATTCTTATCTGACAATAGACGTCAAAGATAAATTAGCTAGAGCATAGGAGATAGTTGAGGGGATTGAAGAACTTCACAAGCTAGGTTATGTTCATAGAGACTTAAAGCCAGAGAACATCATGATGAACTTTCAGCCTCTTAGAGTTTATATTATTGACTTCAACAGAGCTCAAAGAGTGCAAGCCTCTGCATAACAAAATGTATACGGCACTCCTAGATATTTCCCAGAGATTGAGGATTAGAGAAATGGAGATACTTAATGGGATATCTTTCTCTAGCAGTAATATTAATAATAGAGAGCGACATACCGAGAAACGATTACTTTAGCTGTAGGGGTGAGAGAGATTCTAAGCAGAGAATCAAAAAATATCTCTATAAAAATAAAATAAATGGAGGTCTCAGAGAACTTGCATACTCAACTATTATCAAGCCAAGCTAGAGAATTAACAAACAATAGAAACGATCAAACATCAACTTAGAAAGATAAAATTCAGAGAACTGCCACATGACTCTAAGCTAATGAATGTGTGAAATATATTAAAAACTCGCTTGTTATACTCACTTAAATTACTAATATTTAAACATTAAAACCCTACACAAACCCTATTAAAACCTTAATAAAGTATGCACTAATAGTCTACTTTCATCGATCAAAAATTCAATCAAACTACTGAAAGGGTTTTGGGGTTTTGATTGTTTTAAAGTCAATAAAACTCTATATGTTAAAGTAAAGATTAAGGAGATATATTTATTTAAAAATTCTATAAGCTACCTACTTTATCTTTTAAAAATTGAAATAATATAATATAAATTTAAATTAATAAAATTGACAAAAGATGTTTTATAATTTTTAATTTATTCTCACTTATAAATAAAATTGATTATTGATTAATTAAGTAATGAGTCGAAATTAAATAAATAATTAAAAAATTTATCACTTTTTTTTAATATTCTCAGATTTTTTCTAGGTTTAACCTGAGCATACTGTTTCTTGGAGAGACTGGTGCTGACTTGAAGTATTCTGAATGGAATTTATTCAAATTAATTTTATTACTCTGTGAACCCCCTATACTTACCAAATTAAGGAGTAAGTTAAGAGAAGGTTCATCTTTTACCAGCTCAAATCTACTAATTTCTTGTTAATTTAAATTTTTCTAAATTTAATATAAATTTAAAATGAAATGAATATTAAGATTTATTTAATAATTAATATATCTGTCAATAGCTAGTTTTTTTATTTTTTAAAAAAAATAGAATAAGTAAGATTTTTATTAAGCTAATTTAAAATTTTTAATATTAATTATTAGAGTTTTTAAAAAGTCAAAATTATTATCTTAAAATATTAATACCCAAGGAGCTGAACTTAATTTGAAATAGAAAAAATTATTATTATGATTAATAATATATAACGATTTTAATTTATTTTTATATACAATTGTAAAATGCAAAGAATTATTTTAAATTATTTTTATTCTTGTTCGTTAATCTGATTTTCTATCCCTATGGTCATCATACTACGTAATTTTGAGAATTAGAAACTAGAATCACTTATTTATTCAAATTCACTTCTAATTGATCTAGGGCTATCATCTTGAGAGCTTCAAAAATAAATTATCAAATTGATAATTAATTAATAAATAAAATTAATAAAAATTAGCTAGCGTTCATGGAATTTTCTAAATTTGTCTTGCTATCCCCTAAAAGGACCTATCCTCTATTAATTTTAATTTCAATCGTTTTTCTGAGATTATTACAATAGCAAATTCCTTGTTAATCGTTGCATTTCTTAAAGTACAATACTCCTTTTTGCAGGTAATTTGATGCTTTTAAACATGTTTTCATCATTTATGTGTGATTCCTAACTTTCAAATTCTGGAAAATGTAACTCATGAAAAAGTTGAAGATTCCTAAACCTCTTATGCATTTCTCTTCCCTGAATCAAAACCCCAAAACCCCTTAATGAGTTTCTATGTGTTTTTATTGATGTGAGTAATATTGGGGATCTAGGATTATTTTAGTTTGGCAGAATCACTTTGACTATAGTTTGGAAAATAAAAAGATGTTAATTATTATTTTTTTCTCTTCTTAAATTTCTTACAATTACAATTACATTTACATTTACATTAAATAATATTTTTTTTCAAAAAGATTGGTTTGTTCAAAAATTTTTATCAATTATACTTTTTTCTTAAGTTTTCATTTTACCTAATTAGATTTTAAAATTAGATGCAATATATTTAAATCTTTTTGCTTGTGTTCCTTTTTAACATATTTTTTAATTCAGTACAAAATGATTTGATAGCCTAGGTAAAATTCATATAATATATGCAAAAAATATATTATTTTAAGGTGTTTGATTGCACCAATCATGTCATGAATTATTTTTAAGAGTAAAATCAATGTAGATCAATTTTAAATATTTTATTTATAATTTCTATAAAAATTTAAGATATCTATCAATATGGGAATCTTAAAGGAGGTTAATCCTGTAAATAGAAATAGTGAAAATTTATAAAATTGAAAAGTTTCAGATAAGACCTCCATTTTCACTAATTAAATTTCATTAGAGCAGTAATTAAAATTAATTTAAATAGTACTGGTAATTATAAAATGGTACTAATTTAATAGTACCAAAACTTAATTAATACCTATTTTAAATTAATGAGGTTTTAATTGAGAAATTCCAAATTGGCTAAAATTTTAATGGAATCTTGTTTTAATTAATTAAAACTAAATTAGAGCCAACAAATTTAAGAATAAAGTCCCTTTTAATTAAAAGTTGATGTTTTCATATAATTTTACAATTTTTAAATAAATAAGTAAAGCAGGTAATTTAGTGTACTATCATTAAATTTTCTTAGTGAGATGATTAATACATAAAATTTATTTAGATTTAATAATGATAAAAAATAATATATTAAAAAACTTATACTTTGAAAATAAAAAATTACATTGAAAATAACAAATATAATAAAATTAATCAAAACCCTAATTCCTAATATTACTCTTATCAATCAAAACATTTTTAATAACTCATCAAGGGGTTTTGGGGTTTTGAATGTTTTGGCAATGCCTTCTAAATATACAGAAGCACTTTCTACTTTTCCTCGTGAGAGAAGTGAATAAACCATGAGTAGCTCAATGTTTGATTTGAAGATTGGGCCCATGTCGTCGATGTGATATTTAGTGTTTAGTTTTTGAAGTTCATGGGGGTCTGTATTGTTTAAAGTTTAAATTGACAGATAATAAAAAATTAATGCCCAACCTATTTATATTTAATTATAGAATTAGAATATTTATATTAGATAATGAAACAGTAGAGTTTAGCAATAGCCTAAAATCATGTTATGCTATAATTCTTCATCTGTCAACTAATGATCATTTTCGTCAGAATCTTAGTTATTTTCTTTTTAGGAACTCGAAGCTGCAGCTATAAATACTTAAAATTAATAAAGTAGCCTTAGGTGATAGTAATTGATTGTTTGATATCTAGGACTAGAGATTTCCCAACGTTTAATCCAAATTGATGTTATTTTAACTTTTTTGACTTTTCTACTGCTTCGTCTTTTAAAACAATCTCTGATGTCTAAGCATAATAATTTAATTTGCAACTGAAGTTTCATTTATCTGTATGTTTTCAGTGTCTATTGACTTCTCTTAGTTTTTAGACACTCCGTCTTAGTTAGACCAAGCTTTGATTTAATTGCTAAAAAATTTGGCTAATGCTTCTGAGGGCTTAACTTGGATCATTTTATCAAAAAGCTTAAATTTACTAAGTGTCTTTTTATACTTTGCCTTTTCTTGATCTGTTAAGTTTAAAAAGATTTAATTAAATTCAAAAGCTAGAAAGTATATGCTGGAAAATATCAAATTTAGAAATGAATTTTTCAAATTTCAGATATGTATACCTAAATTTATAAATTCAGAATTTCTAATACTTTTTAGACTAAATTAGCTTTTTCTAATATAAGATTAAGCCAATTTATTTACCTATGTTAAATATTAAGCAAAACTCAAGTAGATCAAATTTGATATTTAATATTAATAAATCCTTCATTATTTTTAATATATAAGTTATTATTAAATATTTTAATAATAATCTGTAACTTTATCACTCATTTTCTTCAATTCATGACCAATGTATTAACTTAACACTGAGTTTATACCTGCATTTGAGGTTCCTAAGGTTGTCTGAATCTTCTACTCTTCATTTTCGTCAACCTTTAAATTTCCTCTACTATTTGATAAATTTTACTCAAATGCTTTCTTTATCTACTAGGTAACTTAATTTTTATCGTCAGTGACCTTTGACATGTAATCATTATATGATAAAAATTGTTACAATCTCCAAAAATAAATAAATGCTTCAATTTATACACGCTATTTTATTATTAATTTATTTAAATATATTAAAATAGCACTTATCTTAAAATCAATGAAACTCTGAGATACGTGCTAAATATATTGAATTATTTGGCATATTTAAGCTAAGTTTATAAAAAGGAAATTATGTTTTAAAATTATCAAAGTTCATATTTATAACTAAGGGGGAAGTTTCATTCCCCAAAACAGTTTCCCGCCCCTTACAGAAGTTTCTTGCCCCCAACATTTAATTTTGTAATTGTTTATCTATAAAAATTATTAAAACTAATAAATTTTAATTTCAATTGCATTTATCATTTACTAAACTACTTTTAATGATTTTTTATTTTCAAAGTATATCATTATTTAGTATAAAATATATTAAAAACAATGCAAAAATAATTGTTTTTAATAATAATTATTATGATTTTCATGAAAAATTTAATTCATTATCAAGGTAGAAATGATATTATATATTAGATTATAAATAATTAAATAATTATTTATGTTAAAGATTTTGTATATAAATTACATATATTTTTATGTATGGACAAGAAATTTCCGAAAGGGGCAGGGAACTTCACCCTCTAACTAATAAGTATTTAATAATTATAAAAGACTAAAATTATTAGTTATAAGAGAGTTGTTAAATTTTTAATAAATCATAAATTGAACTAAAATTCTCATATTGCTTCATTAACTCTATTATCATTAAAAAAATTGACTTTCTGGAGATTCGAGCTCTCCCTAAAAGAAATAAAATAATTGCTTTAACTGTCTGAGCATAGTGTTAATACTACCATTTACTTTCTAACTTTGATTTTAAGTATCATAATTTGAAATATTTATGAATTAGTTTAGAAAGAGATTTTGAATCTGCGATTTTCTTTTAATTAACAGAGCAATAGGTTTTAACTAAATATATTTTCACTTAGAGAAATTCTTAAGTACTATTAGGATTTATACGTTATAAGTATAGTTGGAAAGGCACGAATAATAAATACTATAAATAATACAAGAAAGTTTTACGAATCAGAAATAGTAACTGTATTAGAGGAAATACCCAAATTATCTAACTCTAAGTATTTGAAAGTAATTAATTAAATTAAATTATTAATAATTTTTGCCTATTTTTATATATCACTTTAAGAAAAACTAACTTTTAAGTATTCTCTCAAATCTAATTTATTTTTTTTCATTTATTATTTTAACATTTCAACCAAATTTCATTAAACATTTACTAATGGGATTTTACCAACTATTTAACTATATAAACTACAGCATTTAAAAATTCTTAATATAAACAATTATTTAATTTGCTTATTAGGTATAATTATTAATATTTAAATATGAACTTTGATAATTTTAAAATATAATTTCATTTTTATAAACTTAAACTTAAATAAGCTAAATAATTCAATTTATTTGGCACGTATCTCAGAGTTTCATTGATTTTGAGATACGTGCCATTTTAATATATTTAAATAAATTAGTAATAAAATAGCGTGTATAAACTGTAGACTATTTATTTATTTATGAAAATTGTAATATTTTTTATCAATTGCTTGAGTAGCTTCTCAATAAAATGAAAAAAAATATAAGAAGAATTTCTCATAGGTATTAAACTATTGGGATCTGGCAGTAATTCTTCTTCATCAATTAATGGAAAACTATGTTTTTGCTGCAAAGAGAGCTTTTTCAATATACTGCTATAGATAAAATCATCCAAATTTCCAATAGAAACTCTAGGTACCATTTATCTCAAATTTTCTTGGTGTTAATTTTCAGTTTTTTACTCAGTTATTTCATTTTTATTAGCAAATGCATTTTTATGGAAATTTTAGTTAACTGATTGATTATTTGGACTAGATATAAATTAAAAATTTAATAATTAATTTACTAGTGATACTCTACCCGTTAAGAGATCCTGATTAAAATATATATTAAAATTTTTCTTCATCACTAAGCTCGTCTGAAGAATCTGATGAATTATAATTTGATGTAAGGTATGATTTCATGCCCTTCAAAGAACTCATATTACTCTATATTTTTTTCAAATTCAATTTTTCTTAGTCTTTTTAGTTGTAACCTACTTTCAACTCTTCTATTTATTCGATCCAAAGGGTATCATCTTCATTTTATTATTTGTTCAGTTCAAGATTCCCTTACCACCCCTTCCCAACTTCACAGCCGATTAAGTCTCTATCTTCTATTCCTAAATATCCTATTTCATATCAAATTATGTATATGCAGGATCTAAATCGATTTACTTAGACATCATTAGATAATGGATCTATATATTATATTAATTTTCATATTTTTTTATCAAAAATTGTTATTTCCATGCAGTGCTTTGTATGAAATAATTAAAATGTTTCAATAAGTTTCAAGAAATTAGTTCAATCTTGTTGATAAATTTAATCTTTTTCCTATAAAATTAAATAAACAAAACTTTCTTATCTAATATTTTTGGACAATTATTCACAAATTTTATTTTAAAAAATTAAGACCCCTTAATCAACGTAATATATAATATTAGTTTAATTAATTTTATCAGTTTTTATTTTGACGCAATTTTTTTAAAAAAAATAAATTAAAAAATTACTATCATTCAAAATAAATACTTAGAAAATTAATCAGATTAATTTTTTTAAAATAAATTAGATTGAAAAAAGTTAATTTATAGAATAAAATTTGTTTATAATTGTTCACAAAATTATTTAGAAGTATAGTTCGAATGCGATTTTAGATTACGCTTTTTCAATTTAATTTAATAAGAAGTAGAGTAAATCTGTATATTAGGTTGAATAAATTTGTAAGACTTGTTGAAACATAAAAACCTTCACATATAAGACACAACATTGAAATAAAAAAGAATTTAAAACTATGAAAATTTATTTTTATAATGGGTCTATGATGTCGAGATGTCAAGAATAGATATTTATTAAAATTTGATATAAAATGGGTTATTTAGGGGCAAAGTAGGGGGTGAGGGGGTCTTGGTCGAGGATTGGAAGGGGATCTCGTACTGAAGAATTATTCTTTAATGCTTTTTTGAGAAACAAACTTCTAGAGAACCTTGTCAACTGCTATGTTCAAGTAAGTTATATCTGAGTGACTTACACTATTCATAAGTTTTCTTTTAGAACGCTTTGATTTTTTATTTTCAAATTTACTTTTAACTTCTAAAGTCAATTGCTTCATAAACTGATTAGATATTATAATTTTTTCATGGGAATTGTAAATAAATACCTTTAAAAATACTTGTAAATTATTAATGATATCTCGTTATTAGCAACTAGAACTTAAAGTTTTCCAGTCAACTATTAACTATTCTTTTTCAATTAGTCATCTTGGGGAAAGCAGATTGACAGTACAATTAATATATTGACTATATTTAATAGTTTATTTTGTAAATAAGTCATGCAAGCTAAAATATTTTATAGGGCTTAATTTTTATAGAAGAAATCGCTTTGACAAACTGGAAATAATAATAAACCGAAATATGTTTGTAATCACATATATTTTAAAGAATCAATAGAAATATAAAATATTTATCATTCCCCAAATATTTTTCTCATAGTATATAAATTCATGGATGAGACTTTGAAGATCTTTCTCATCATCACTTACTTCCTACTTCATCATGTTAATAATTTCTATGTAGAAACTTGCAAGTCTTATGTTATATTTAATTTTCATATCTTTTTGCTCATATAACTGCTGTTCTATAAATTTAGCTACGAAATTCTAAACATTATAGCATTATGTTTAATTATCCACTTCTAGTATAAATAACTAAATAAAATTAAAAGTAATCTTCTAATAAAATACTGTGTTTATAAAATATTTTCTTAAATTCACTAAATATTTGGGGGGGGGTCTAAGTCGGTGCAAAAAATTTTTCGAAATCCTAAATCGGCGCAAAATTTTTTCTTCTCAAAAACATCAAAATCCCTAAGTCGGTGCATGATCAATTTTTGACATTATTGATATATTTTATAATCCTACCACACATAAAAAGTATCATTATTAACTAAAATTTATGTCTCAGGTTCTGAATCGAACTCCTTCATGAAATTTCGATCATAGGACACTTATAATGTTATTACAAAAATCTTTTTCTCTGTGACAGATAATTGTTTAAGTATAATAAAAAATATTATTTCATATTTTAATATCTAATTAGTCAGTAAGCAACAAAATTGGGTATTAAGACATCATTTAATTTAGAGAATAATTATGATGTTCTTAATCCCCAATTTTGTTGCTTACTGACTAATTAGATATTAAAATATGAAATAATATTTTTTATTATACTTAAACAAATATCTGTCACAGAGAAAAAATATTTTTGTAATAACATTATAAGTGTCCTATGATCGAAATTTCATGAAGGAGTTCGATTCAGAACCTGAGACATAAATTTTAGTTAATAATGATACTTTTTATGTGTGGTAGGATGATAAAATATATCAATAATGTCAAAAATTGATCATGCACCGACTTAGGGATTTTGATGTTTTTGAGAAGAAAAAATTTTGCGCCGATTTAGGATTTCGAAAAATTTTTTGCACCGACTTAGACCCCCCCCAATATTTATATAAAAATAAGAAACAAATTTATTATAAAGATATGTCTAATAGAAACTATATAGCCTAATTAATATCCGTTTTTCCTTTAAAAATTATTAATATGTCTGAAAACGAGAGACCCTGTGGTGTTTGGCCAATATCGTTGAATGTTATTTAAATTAAGATAAAAATGTATATAATTTTATTTTTAAAAATCTAAATTAAATGTGAAAACATAATAAAAAAGAACAAAGAAATTAAATAATAGGATGGCACCTTTTATCTGCAATATTTTTAATTTCAGATATATAGGGGCCATCCAAATAATGAAGTTTATTTGAATGATAAGCTAAATAAATTGTTTTTTATAACAATTTTAAGGAAAAAATAAAAAATTTCCATAAAAATTTAACATTTAAAGTTTAATAACAAATCTCATAATTCTTATAAATACCTGTTTGTTATATATTTCGTTAATAATGAAAAGTAGCTCAGTACTATAATCATATTGCTAGTTGGCAACCTGAATCGAATGAATGATATTAATAAGCAAAGCATCATCCTTCTCTTCTAAGAATTTGCTGTTTAGTATTTTCTCATAAAGTTAAGCGATATTCAAGTAATGTAATTAAGAGGCAGCAAGACAAAGTGATAAAGGTTCTGTTAAAATGTGAAACATGGGGTGTTTTTCGAAGTAAGCCAGTACGCATTTCTCAATGTCATTGTTGTGAGTTCCTTTTTTGCATCTATCCTCACAAAATCTTAACTTCATTAAAATACACATAAATTACTAAATTAAATAAGTTATAAAAACATGTAAAATTAGGGTAGTTTTTAGCATTAGTATATAATATAAGTTTATCAATACAAAAAAGAAGTCCTTAGGACATTGAAAATTAAAAATATATAAAAAAATTAGAAAAATAAAGATAAAATACAAGGATATTAATAAATAACATAAATCAATAAAAAATTTGATTGATAATATTGATAAGAATCAAACTTCTGATTTTTCATAAAGTTTTACTTCTTTAATTTTTTTAGAACTCGACTCTTAATCACAAAATTATAATTATATTAAAAACCCCAAACCCCTGAAGTTGTTTGATTAAGTTTTTGATTGATAAAAATAGACTATTAACGCATGCTTTATTAGGGTTTTAATAGGGTTTATGTAGGGGTTTAATATTTAAATATTAGTAATTTAAGTAAGTATATGCGAGGTTACGGGTCAGTTTATGACAGTGAGTATATAGACTTATTGTTTAAGTTGCGTTATGGATGTGATGATTATAGTGATCAACTCAGACCTATTCTAAATTACACATCTATTGCATGACTGCTCCATAAATCTCCTGCTACTGTTGGGTCTCACTGTCTATTTGCATTGAATTTAAAGAAATATCAACTTAATTCTAAGCCTAAGAGACCCTAAAATTTTTAGCAGCATCATATTGATTATCTTATTAATGATAAGACTCTTAAATACTGGGCTCATTTCTCTCTGGCCTAGAGGGCTGTGATGTTTCATCGCCAATTTCCTGAGCTATACATCTCTGCATAATCCATAGCTAATATCTATAAAAAGAACGGAATATCTTACAAGACAGTTAATAGCATTAAGAGAGTGATAGACTTTAATTCATTTTATAAGAATAATTTAAATTATATATTCGATTAAATGCAGAGGGCTTAAGAGCATAATATAAAGTTCATACATACTGATGAGGAAGTATTCACGTTTAATACCTTCATATCGAGGTCATGGTATAAGAGGTACAGCAACATAGAAGTTTATAATCAAAAGGTTAAGGTATAAACTCATGCAATCCTTGGTGGAATCAGTGAAGATAGTGGCCTCGAGACTTATGTTATCCGGACACTACAAGAAACTTCTGCTCTATCATTTGATGCACGATCTGAAGATACATACAGTAGATTTTATAAAGAGTGCTGCTAAGAGTGTCAGCGATGAGAAAGCTAAAGTATGTGCAAGAGAAGGGAGATTTTGTGTTTATAAATAAGTATTAGATTTAAACGAATGAATAAGTTCACATATTAAATTTGCCCGTAAAGGGATTTGGCTTCTCTTTCTTTTCTTCCTCTTAAGGCTTGCTTGGGCCCATGTTTCTTCTCTTAGTGCCATCCCTTGCATCTATGTTCATCTCGTATGGTTTTAAGAAATCTTTGAAGAGTCTTTTACTCAATTCTTGCTTTACTTAAGACTTTCTCTCTCTGTTTAATTTGCTGCGCTCTTTCATCAAGTAAATAGCAGAACCAGGTTTTCTATAAAGTTAGAAGTCTATGCTTACTTGAGATGAATGGATGCTTCTGCAGTTCCTGCAGCCATGAGTCACTTATTTTAATACCTTGCTCTTCTTTCTCTTCAGGAGAGATGCTGTATCATTTCTTGTGAGCTTCTTAGATTACTTCACTTAAGTACTCTGGTTCAAAAAGTTCCAAGAACTCCAAAGAAGATGTTTCTCTTTAGTAACTTATTTGAGAGTTGTAACTTTGATGGTAGGTACAGAGCAGCATCTGGATCACTCATAGCATCATCATAGAGGTTTGTCATAGAGATTCAGGCCAGTTAGCTATCTCAATCACTTCTTGTACTTTGACATTGGTCTTACAGTTATACACGGCTCTTTTCTCTCCGTTCTCCACCTTCTGCTCGCAGTCTCAACGGCTTTTAAGAATAGCATATTAATTTGTTCCTTCCTGAGTTGGCAAGAACAATCCAACTATGGTTAATCATAAATATAGTATTAAGCGAGTATAATTAAAATGGGGAGACTGTTAAAATAAAATCAAAAAAGAGATCAATTAAATTTATGATCATCTCAATACACAAGAGTTAAGATTCAACAGTCGCTAATTTGAATTAAGTTTGAGTAGATCCTTTTTTAAATTTAAATAACTAATCAACCAACTAAAAATGGAATTTTTGTGTTTTTTCATCTTTTTTAACTTTTTGTATTTTTGTTCATCGATCAAGTAGATGCTGTAGCTGATCTTCAAGTTTTTTCATAATTTTCATAGATATCTTCAGGGTATCTTCAGGATATCTTCCTCAAAAAAATTAAAGTGTGGATGGAGAGAGAGGAGAGTGTGGAGCCCAACATCAACAATAACAGTAGTAATAGCACTAATAATCTCAAAATCAAGCATTATTATGAGTCTGGGATTTTTTCTAAAACATCTTGTTTTTCTAAAATTCTTAGTTGTGTAACCAAATGTTGAAGATGATGTTGATGAAAACTAAGAAAAAATCAGAGATGTAAAATTTTGAAACTCTCAAGAATTTCAACCAGATTCATATTAGTGCTATTACTACTGTTATTGTTGATGTTGGGCTCCACACTCTCCTCTCTCTCCATCCACACTTTAATTTTTTTGAGGAAGATATCCTGAAGATACCCTGAAGATATCTATGAAAATTATGAAAAAACTTGAAGATCAGCTAACAGCATCTACTTGATCGATGAACAATAAATACAAAAAGTTAAAAAAGATGAAAAAACACAAAAATTCCATTTTTAGTTGGTTGATTAGTTATTTAAATTTAAAAAAGGATCTACTCAAACTTAATTCAAATTAGCGACTGTTGAATCTTAACTCTTGTGTATTGAGATGATCATAAATTTAATTGATCTCTTTTTTGATTTTATTTTAACAGTCTCCCCATTTTAATTATACTCGCTTAATATTTGATAAAAGCTTAACTTGCTATACCAAATATCTATAGAAGTCCTCCTTACTTCGAAATTTTCCTATCAATTCTTGAGATTGCATTCTCTTCATTGCATCATTCATAGACTCCATAGGTGCATTTTAATGAATAAAATGTATGAATTAGTATATAAATTATCACTAAATTTAAGAAATATAAAACTAATGTCTCTTAATCTGTTCTCATTAAACCTCTTTAAACCTTTGAGGATATGCTTTTACTCTTGTATAAAGGTAGAATTAAAATAGCTTGTATAATTATTAATAGTATTTATAAAATGAGCGGTAACTTACTTAGAAAAGCGGCATTGCTTGGCATTAGGCAACAAAAATTTTCTTTCATGAATAAAAAGGAAATAGAGACTTGCGATGCATCTACCGAGTACGAATCTGAAATTTTTTAACTTTAGGTATCATACTTTGAATAGCAATTCAGTTGTTAAATAGAAATGCAGAGGTAAGAAATTTAATGCGAAGTTCCAATGAAAATGGTTGAAGAGGAGGAAGAGAATAAAGAAATAAAAGCATTATATTTATGTAAAATTATTAAATAAGGAATTAACTTGTGAGATGACGGAAATATCTCACGAGCGATACGAAAAATTCCTAAAAGACCAAGTTTTTTTATCAAAACCCGGCTACAGAGTTTGAGATATAATATAATGAATATCTCTCGATAATTTATGAACTTGGCGCAGCCAATGAAAGACCAGTGCGAAAAAGTGAAAGCACACTCTGTAAACCATAGAGCCCCCAAGAAATCTTGGAAGAAAGAGCGCTCCTCCGTGACAGGGCACTTAGCCCAGACCTTGCCTCACACTGGGAAACCAAAGATATCCTAGTCAAAGAAAGAGACAACAAACTAAACACTAGTGCATCACCTAAGTAAGATGCTAACTACGACTCAGACTCAGACCAATGGTA
This sequence comes from Oxytricha trifallax, assembly GCA_000711775.1. Classification (NCBI taxonomy): domain Eukaryota; phylum Ciliophora; class Spirotrichea; order Sporadotrichida; family Oxytrichidae; genus Oxytricha; species Oxytricha trifallax. The sequence goes on from ARYC01020232.1 coordinate 37,608, forward strand.
AGATGAAATCGATTACGATTCCTTCGGTGAAGACGACCTTGACTTCGTAGAAAGGTACTATCATAACAGAAACCAAAAAGTCCCCATAAACTTACAACAGGAAATAAACACTAGAGTAAACAAACAAAGACAAGACTTTGAAAGAGAAAAATAAGAATTCTACGGCTACAGGCACTAAAATTTCTTCTCTAAGAAATAAACTTAGTAGACCTACCAAAAAACACCCTACACAAAAAGATTCTTCAACTCAAAAAAACAAGAGGCCCTCAACTCCCATATCTAATAGGTTAAACCAAACATAACAAAGAACATCCCTAGATAAGATTAAACTCTTCACCAAACCGAAGAGACACTACCAATAACAATTTAACAGTCAGATAAAGACTCAAACATATAAACAAAAGTTATCTAGGCAGCTCGGGAAGAAGCTCAGAACTTACCTAAACTAGAAATCGAAACATACCCAGAAACCAAACCTTCCCCATTAACCACCTCCTTTTCAATACTAGATATAGAAGACTCTTCACCCTTCTCAGTACTAAATAGGAACTCTCCCAATACGTCACACATCGGTATATCTGACCAGAACGAAATCTCCGACATACATCCCAACTATAATTGAATAACAACCATACAAGTTCTATCACAGAATACTATACAATAGTTATTTCATAACATAAATATGGGACAACAATCTCAGAAGTCCGGAAAAACTCATCGCATTATAAAATCCTTTATATGCTGACGACCAAGAAACCGACTAACTAAACAAATAAGACCAAGAGAATTTGTATACTCTTTACCTTCAATGGAAGAGAATCAAATTTAAGAAAGTCCAAAGAAACAAGCAATTGAGGAGAGAACAAGAGCTGGAAAAAAGCACCTACTTCTTCAGAGGATTCCACAAAAATCTGAGACTTGACCTTATCAAAAACAAGAACATCAGAAAGGGAAAGATCAAAGACAAAAATAAGAAAGAAATCATATGGAGAACATGGAAAATCAGAGGAGTTGAATTAACGGAGTTCAAAGACTTCTATTGAAACAAGACATTGACTAATGTCTAAGAATCAAAACTAACTAAAAGGGCTTTTACCTTACATATATAAAAACATATATCAGATCGGGGGTCCCATAGACCTCAATGTGATCACATTATTATTTATTATTATTATTATTATATTTATGTGAAGAGTGTGAGAAGAACTTCACTTATAAATCTGCTCTTAAGCGTCATATCTTAGAGCAGCATTCTTACAAGCCCAAGCTCTATCTTCAGCTTGATAAGATAGATGGAAAATATTTCTGCCCTTACTGAAATAAGTAATACAATCATTCAAGGGATCTAAAAGTTCATCTATAAAACCATCATGGAAAGAAGTTTGAAGTAATAAATCCAGAGACTGGTGAAGTCTTCCTTTAAAAAAGAAATCCGAGAGACCCTTTAGAAACTTTGGAACAAAGAGTAAAGAAAGAAAATAAACTTATTAAAGCAGTAAGAAACCTCCCAGCCTCAGAGATAGTTAAAATCACTCTTAAGATGCATGCACTTAAACTTCCAATATTGAATATAATTGACCTTAAAGAGTGTAAAGAAAGTTATCTTATCCTTGAGGATAAATTTGAGAAGAAAGTCATAACAGATAAGTAGTTCGCATACAAGATATATCCGTTCAACTACTTCAAATGCGATGATAAGTATCAAATGGAATTCGTAAATGAATATCAAGCACTTACGAAGTCAAGAGATACATAGTGCAGATTTATAATAAAGCTCGATGCTATTCTCTTTGCTCAAGATCATGTAGCTTTTCGTCTTCCTCTATACTAAATGACATTAAGAGACTACATTTAAGATTAAAGGATACCAAAGTAGCAACCTCTTATTCTTACAAATGTTTGCAAAGGCATTGAGGAGCTGCACACTCTAGGATATGTTCATAGAGACTTGAAGCCTGAGAATATAATGCTTGCCTATTCACCTCTCAGAGAAGTAATAATAGATTTCAATAGATCATAGAGAGTTGAAGCTTCAGGACTTGGCAACGTGTAAGGTACTCCTGGATACTTTACAGAAAGAGAGGACTGGAGAAATGGTGACATTAAGTGGAATATATGGGCTCTAGCAGCAATAATTTGTGAAATCGATATGGCGAGAAATGATTACTATAGCTGCAAAAGAGAGAAAGATTCAAAATAGAGAATACAGCAATATCTAGACTAGAATAAGACAAAAGGAAGAATGAAAGATATGGCTGAGTAGATAATTATTAAGCCTAATCACAGAGCTGACCATACAATAGACTAAATTGTAAGTTGGATAGAAGAAATAAAGTTTAGAAAACTGCCTCATGATGCCAAAGTACTGTTTGAGTGAATAATAAAAATAAAACACCTGCTTTACACACTAATTTACACAACAATAAAACCCTAAACCCCTAAATAAACCCTATTAAAACCCTAATAAAGCATGCGTTAATAGTCTACTTTCATCAATCAAAAACTCAATCAAACAAATTCAGGGGTTTTGGGGTTTTGATTGTTTTGATTAAATTTTCTGCCTAACTTGCATTCAATTTTAAAAGAGCAACTGCTCTCGAGTTGTTTTCATATTCTTTAGTCATCTTTTCTAACTTCCCCATCATAGTAATGTTAAGCAGTTATAATTTAATAAGTATTTTTAATTGTTTATAGATATTTGATAATAATTCTTTGCTTCTTGAGATGGAATTTTGGCTAAAAACAATTGAGCTGATTTTCTTGGATTCAAAGATTTTAGATTTTTTACAACAAACCTCTCTAAACCTCCTACGTACAAGGAAGTACTAAAAAGTATTTATAAGTTATCTCTGTCGCAAACCAACTAATTGAAGGAATTTACCATTTTCACTCTGTCGTTATATACTATTTATTCTATGTTATCAAAAATGAATAACACCTAAAAGGGAATTAAAAGGACTATAAATGCTAATTAGAAATTATTCTTTTAACGCTATAAAAACTCAATAAATTCTTGAATTTATTAAGTTTAATTGAAAGTGCTTTTATATAATAAGGATCGAAATACAAAATCCCTTTACACCTTTTAGGTACTGAAGGTAAATTAGGATATTTTATTTAGCAAGTCTTTTTCCCCTAATTTTCTTAAAGATGCCAACTTCTTAGCATTCTTGCCAACGTGAATATTAAGCTTTTATATTAAATAAGCAAATGCATCCTTGACTTTTTCAAAGCCTGAGCAGTTCACATAAATTATGCCTTTTGTAAAGAAAAAAAATTAATAAACGATTTTAGCCTCCATTATAGATATGTCGTTCAGATAAATAAATCGCCACTTTCGTGATTATAGCAGATTTCCCAACGCCTGAGAACCCAAAAACTTCGACAATTTTAGCGCCATCAAACAAAAGCTTCTAGATGATTTCATAGGTTTCCATGTTCCTAGAAATCCACTTGGTTATATTTGAAGGTATGATTAGTAACTTAGGTTTCTTAATAATTGGAATTATTTTACCAGGCAATAAATTATCCATAAGTGCGAAAGTCTCATCACATTAATCTTAAACCCTACAGCCAGTTAATTTTTTATATTAACATCATTTTATATCAAATGTTTAACTATCATTGTAGATTTCTTAAGATATTTTCTTTGTACAATCAAAGCATATTTTATAGAAACTACAATTTTTGCCTGATAAAAATGATCCTATTTTAATAATTAAACTTCAAGTAATTATTAAAAGAATTAAATTAGAATCTCTTTTGTTTTTTTAATGATTATCTTATGTTTTTAGCTTAAATATGGCTGCTTCATTTTTACCAAATTCTTTCTCAACCAAGAACACAGCATTTTAATATGCCTCACAGATAGTCATTCGAGAAGAAAAGACGTTAATGTAGAACGCTCTAGAAAATGTGATAGCTGATCTATCTTTAACTTCTTTATCTTGCTATATCAAAACCTTTATTTTATTATAAAATTAAGAAGACTTTAAAATATAAAAAATTGATGTCTTATTATGGAAGAAAAAATCATTTCAAAAGGTTTTAAAATTTATAAATCAAAAATTTCATTGTAATCACGCTATAAATTGTAATTATTATCAGAAAATTTTAAGAAAAATATATTCAATTTTTATTTGAATCAATTTAATATCTCAAATAATTATCTAAATAATAAATATAAAGCTTCGACTGATCTCAGAAAAAATAGTTATTCAAAAATATAATAAAATAGAAATAATTATCGTAAGAAAAATTATTATTAATAATGGAACTCTTTAATAGTTATGTAAACACTTTAATGAATAAAACAAATATGAAAAAATACTCTTTGAAATAATTTAGGAAATTATCATAATTGTAATCAAATATCCTCAATTTTTTTAAATAAATTAAAATTTAATGATATTCTATAAGACAATGCAAGATAATCTAAAATTATCCCATAGAAATATTTTGGTTTTGTATGCAAATTACATGTTCAGCCCCAGATGCTTTAAATACTTCCCCGCACATTTCTGAATGGCATGACGCTACAACTACGAATTTCAAGTCTGATTTGTACTAAAACAATATTTTCTTAAGTTCATCTTGATATAGAAACTAAGCAATGCCTCCATCCGTCTCTTCAAATACCAAAATATCCCCTTTATTCTAAATGGTTCTGTGAAAATTCATTGGAGCAATGTTTTTAAGTTTTTCCTTTTGGTTTTGAAGACCATGACCAGAGAAATGCAAACCAAGAGGCTGCTATCTCAAGCATTCACTAAGGTTTTATATAGTAGCGAGTTGATACCTGTATCTTATCTGAGTGTTATCATCTTTTAAAGCATTTTCAATTTAATCAAACTCCTCTCTAAATCCTATTTCAGCAAATACATCATCCTTAGTTTCACCTCCTAAATCCACAACTAAAGGAGATGCATAGAGGTAGGCGAAATGAATGGTATTGTCGTTTTTTTATTGGAAAAAGCCACTTTTCCTAGTATCAGGGGATTTGCTCTCTTCGTGTTATACCAGGATTTTTCCCCACTCCATATTCGTATTTTACTTAGATATTTGTTAACCTTGATAAGGTTTCATATGATTTCTACGAGCTATGTGCTTCGGCAAAACATTTGAACTTTTATGGTTAAGTGCTCTTGTTTCCTATTTCGTTTATTAATGCTGTGCTTTTCCATTAAAATTGTTAACATTTAGCATCTTTAGAATTTCAAGTTTGCTCTTGTCTAAATTGGAATGACCGATAGCTTTCTAATGAGATATGTACTTTTCTAACTCCACTTTTTCAATCTAATGAATAACCTCTTCACCAAAATCCTCATCCATTTACTTATCAAAAGAGCTGTTTTGCTTGTTATTGATGCTCGTGTTTGATATAGTTAAACATGAACTAAATAAGAATGGAATAATTTTTTATAACTCCAGAGTGGGGCTCTCTTAAATTTAGGGGATATTTATTCTATACTTTTCCTTCTTATTAAGCATCAATCTAGCATTTGGATTCTTATCTAACAACTCCATTAATTCATTGTATCTTCTGATTTCACCCATAGATCTAGCTGAGATAATATAAAAAACAATGTATGCATTTACATTATAATTTAAAAATATTATAGTCTCTGTTCCTTCTGAATTTAAGTAATCAGAGCTACTTCTGGAGGTACTGCAAAATACACCCATTTGATGATCTTAAATATCTTAATTAAATTTTATTTTTTTCGAATTACACACTATATTCGATAAAATCAAGTTAAAAACAGTAAGGACCATCAAAATTTATAAAATTCATTATTTTTAGATTTTAATAAACTCTTTTTGCAAAATAACCTCTTTTTAAATTCAATGTTTGAGCATCATTTTTTCAAGAATTGCTATCTCATGTTTATCTGAATATTTCCTCTCCTATTTTGATCTAATTTTTGTACCTAACTAGAATTTATCTTCCTCTAGGACGTTGTCATTTTAATTTTAATTTTCTAATCCATTTTAAGCTTCTTTCTCTTCCTCTTCCAAATGTAACTAGCCCCTTGAATCTTATGTATGTTAAGTATTTTTATTAGTAATTTGATTAGTATTTTGCATTTCAAAAGGTAGTTTCTATATTTTATTTCCACTCTTGATTTATTTCTCCAATTCCTCTAATTCTAAGATGAAATGCGGATTTGGGAAGGTTTTAGGGTGTTTTTTAGAAACAAACTTGGCAGCTTCTTTAGCGGGCATATCTTATGATATCATAACATATGAAATTACTATGGTTGCACTTCTACTCATGCCTTTTAAGCAGTGTACTAAAACACATTCATTATTGTCAAGAGCCTCTTTTATAATTAAAAGGAGGGGGTTAAGATTATTTACTAGATAAATAAATAAAATTATTTAAAAGCTTATCATATGCTGCATGTAAATGAAAAGTTAATTATAATTTAAGCATTAGAATTGATATTAATATAGTTATAATTAATAATTGTTAAACTTTTTAAGACAGCATTATTACATTTTCAAATGAGTATTTCTTAAAATTCTCAATAAAAATAGCTAATTAAGTTCAGTTTACATAAGTTTATAATTTATAGCATGAGAATATTGACATTTTAACTACAAATGTTTATTTAAAATTACCCCTCTTAAAATTCATAAGCCAGCCAGAAATATTCACCTATAGGTTCGATATGATTATCCTTAAGTTTTAATTATTTATGTCTTTTAACACCTGTAGATGGCTTTTTTGTTAAATTATGATTGGAAAATATACCACATGATAAAATATGCTTGATTTTATGCTATTTTATGAAATTCAGATCTTAGCACACTTTTAATGAAGACAAATATAAGTTCGGCAAAATTAAAGACATTTTATGATTTATTATAAACAAATTATTTTCCGATTCAGAAGTAATTGGTTATAAATTTCACATAGATGAATTAATGAAATAATATCTTGATTAAATAATTTGGAAAATTCAAAAGCTCTTGTTATCTCTATCTATTTATACTTATTCATTTCTTATTTGATCTTGCCCTAGTTGTCAAACCTTTTTTAGAAGCCGTCTTAAACCCAACTTCTTCAACCTCCTCTTCCTTCCTATTTTTCTTTTTCTAGTCCTTTTTACACTCTTCTTCTATATCTTCCATATATATGTTTGTGGCCTTGGTACTTCCTCTTCCTCGACCACGACCTCTACTGCTTGTTGTCGCTGCAGTAGATTTCTAAGTTTTTGCAGCTGGTTTTTATTAAGCTGCTGCCTTACTCTTACCTTTCTTATCTTCTACCACTTCAACTATCACATCATCCTCATCCTTTTTCTCAACATCTGAATCATCCTCTGAATAGGTCCCTTGTACGTCTTCAGCAGCATCAATGTTGAAGTTCAAGCCTGCTGATCCACCGATGGTTCCTGGTATATTTCCAGATCCTGTCGAATCTTTACCCTTTGCTACCTTCTTGGCTTTAATTGAACTTTTGAAGACTTTGTTGTATGTCTTGGTAAATTCTGACTTAACAGTTGCAGGGAGTTGATTGAACAAATCTGCTCTTTCTTAATTTGGCAAAACAGTAACAATGTGCTCTTTGAACATATCCACATTTAAACCTAAGTCTATTAAAATATTCACTGCTTCTAAGATGTTTGGCTATAAAAGAGTAAACAATATATCATTAAGCTTACAGATTGTCCAGTCTAAAGTTGTTTTATAATAAGCTCAAAAATCAAAGTAACATGCTCAAACTAGATGGCTCTTTTTGCAGTGTATAAATGATGTCCACAACGTTCTCTAATTTCTCTTATTAATCTTGTAGATTTCCTAGTTGTCGAAAATTTACCAAACCACTCAGGGAATTTAGCGTAGGGAACAAATCCAAAACACAAATTACCAACAGCAACCGAGCTCATTATCCCTAAATTAGGTAACAAAGCCCAGTCTTAATGCTGCCTAATTTGATTGTTTATTTAATCGCCCATTGATATGTAATCTGCAACATCAGCAAGCCTCATTAAATCCTCAGGTTTACTTAACTGTCCAAAAGCAGTAAGATAGTTTTCTTGAATAAACATAGGCATCAGATCTGGATCTATGAAAAACAAATTTACTTTATCTTTGAAGCTCATTTGATGAAACTCTTTTCTGTTTAGAAACTTCTATGAAGCTGTAAATGCATTAAGCATTAATTGCCAATCTTTCTGTACTTAATGTTGCCTAAAGTAATTAGAAATTTAATGAAAATATACTTACTTTGCGTTCATATCAATTTTTGTAATTTGATTTGATGTAGTTTTTTGCATTTAAATCATATTTATAACTTGTCTGATATCTTAACCACTCATGTCAAAGATTTGAGTATAAATGTCTAACCTATCAATTTTTAGGTTCTCTTTTTCAGCAATAAATTTTATCCTTTTCAACATATCTTCATTAGATGGTCTAAAAGAAAAAGGTCAAAAATATTAGAAAATACTTACTTTGCAAATTTTAGATCATAGCAATGGTTTAGTAAACTCACCAACTTTCTATGCTTACTATCATTAGCGACGCAAACAATTGGAATTAAAGTTTTTTTGATGATTAAAATAAGCGCTCCAAGTCCTCCACGATCATTTGCACTGACTCCATCCACTTCATCCATCAATATGAGAGTCTTTTCCTTTTTATTTTTAGACATTAAATTGTACTATTAATATTTATCAATAGACTTGCAAGTCGTCATACTCTACAGCAAGTTTTCAATACTTTTCTTGGACCTGTTATCACTTGCATTGAACTCCATTAGATTATAGCCAAGTTCTTTTGCTATTATTCTTACTGATGAGGTTTTTCCGATACCTGGTGGTCCAGATATTAAGCAAGCTCTTGCATTTATTTTTGGGAGATCTTAATAAGCTGCTCTTCCCCATCCTCCTTTGGGCTGAATGTCTTTCTTTTGCCCTCTAACACGACATCTTCCCAGTCTACAAGCCATTCTCTGAAGTTGACTATCACACTCTTGTTGCCAACAAGATCACTAAAACTCTAAGGTGCATACTTATCAGTCCATAGCTGAGTTCCAGTGGGCAAGGGTTTTGCTGAGGGTAACTTAGGTTTTTGCATTATTTAAGCTATTGAACAGGTTGGCTACTTGTTTAATTAAGTTACAGCTGTAATTTTTAAGCCAGGTCCTGCGGTTTCATTAGGGTTTGGTTCAACTTCCATGACTTCTTCATCAAAGATTAAAGGTATGTTTAATGGCTTAATTGTTTACTGGGGTTTATCTTTGGGAGGTACAATTGAGTTTTAAACTGGAGTTTGAGTTCTTAATTTTCCCAAATTTGGTCTGTTTGAAGGCAAATTATTTGCTAAAGGTGGGGAAGGAGTAGGGCTTAATTGTTAATTTATTGCATCATCTGTTAACAACTGAGAAATATCTGTGATATCCATAAGTTCATCTGATTTGTCTTCCTATCCAACAAAATTATCCTCCGCATTTTCTGTTGTGTCTTTCTTTTTTTTCCTGCCAAGTAAGAAATCTGGATTTTGAAATCTGATTTTGCAAAAAGCTTCAAACTCTTTTTCAGTCATTAATTTTTTCTTTAATGCTAATCCCTTTTTGTACTTTTGGCCATCTGTCACTTATCTACCATCGTCCAGTAACTTTCCATAAATCACATAATCACAAACCTTTGTAACTTGAGTTACCAATCGTCTACACAAATTTAATGATTATTAAACCATCATCGATATAGTAATAATGTGTTTGTAATTAGAACTTACCCTCCATTTTTCTTTATGAACTCTTCGAGTTTATCCCTTGTAATATCCTCAAAGACACCAGTTACTGCATAAGAACCCCCTCCTAATGGCCCTCTAGCTTCATTCATAAATTCCTTATCATCGTCGTAAGTTTTCATTCTTTTTTCTCGCTTCTCCTCCTTATCTTCATCGTCTTTATATCTCTTCTTCTTGTAGCCCTATATATACATAAAGCTTTAGTATTTTCAATAAAAATAGCGAGAGAGTTATCATCAATTATCAGAACTTACATCATCGTCATCATTTCTATTTCTGGCACAAGTAATATATTATGTTCTACCGAAATTTCTTGAAATATTTTCATCTTAATTTCTACTCCTGCTTCTGAAATTAGATCCCTGATTTCTCTCTTTTTCTTGTAATTTTCTCTGGAAATATTGAGCTAATTCCTCTCTATCTAGTGGTTCGATGATAAATTGTTGCTATTATTGATTATTATAGTTCATCCTCTAATTTTAAGTATCTTTTGAGAGTTTGTATATGTTAAATTTAAAATACAATTAAAATAATCAAATATTTGATATAAATATTGACAACAAAAATAAATGACTAAACTTCTCTCTTTTTTTTTGAAATTTTACTATAAGTTAAATATTTAAATTATTAATAACCAATAATATCCTGAATATTTATCAATGACTTTTTCAAATTATCAAATCAAAAAATATAATGTGCTTGATATGAGATATACAAATTTTACCTATTAATTTTAAATTTAAATAAGTAATACATTTGGCATTAAAATTATCAATCTTTATAGATATTTCTT
>ARYC01020233.1:0-17761 GCA_000711775.1 Oxytricha trifallax
TGCCCAACCTCTGGCTGACTTGCTGTCTGACTGCTGCAATGGGAGTATAATGTTGCGATGGTTAAGCATCGAGATTGCCAGAGTATACTATAGGTGCTTAGTCATTCAACTAGTTGGGTAGACTTAACCTGGTATCAACTAAAGTAATATAAAATCATAGAGCTTTAGCTTACTATCCTATTCCTTCACTGTGACTTTACTGCTGCTCACTGCCCTGCTGGACAGCTGCAAGCGTCTGGGTGTAATGATGGCTGTCCAGTTGTCATGGCTTATTGCATTGATCACCTCACTGACCTTACGTTGGGTTGACTACAGCCGGAGGCTGGCTAGGTTCTGAACCAATGGAGTGAGAGTGGAAGCCGATTTCAGAGGGGTCTATGGTTGGCTTGAGGGCTTCTTGGAGGAGCCTATATTCTGATCGCGTCGAAGCGCTTCTATAAGGATGAGTATTGAGCACTGCCCTCTGGGGCTTCCAAGATAGGTGACAGCTGAGTGTACTTATACTTATGACTGCACTTGACAGAGGTGGCTGCAATGCTCTGCTCCCTGCTATCAAGGATATGCTGTTCCTGGGTGGAAGATTTCCTGCGCAACTTTGGAAAGATCGATTTCGAGTTTGGTCTTGGAATCTTCGATGGAACAATTCCAGATCCAGTCACTAATCGTTCAGTATTACTAACTTGGTCCTCCTAACCCAAGTTGAAATCTTACCTATCTTGACTACCCAATCTTGAGCTGCTGACGACACTATACTCAATCGGTTAGCAACGATAGCAATACTCACCTACTGGTTCCCAGAATTGCTTGGGGTCTCAGATTTTCAGAGTTCAGTTGATCTTCATCTTGAATAGCAACTTGGCTTTGCAAAAGTGTGATGTCTGATCCCTTCCTTTGATCCTGTGCTCTGACCCCAGCCACAGTCGACATACTAGGTTCTCTGTTGGGGTAGCCAGCCAGCATCTCAGCATACTGTATGACATCGTCGGTGACGAGGACCTCGGTCTTGCCAACTGCAGGCGTCAGGGAGGAGTCGCATCCACGACCTTCCTTGTGAAGGGCAGCTGAATTGAAACTCCATTGCTTGGTCGGCAGGTAATCGCTCCTGAAGTTGGACTCGTCCACTGATATGATCACTGCATCCTCCAAGAATAGCTGTGCGAGCAGTCTGGATACCCATAACCTCTTCTCGTTGAATGATGGGTCTCTATACTTGGCATTAGCGTTCTGGGCTTTGCCAAACCTCAAGTGGAAACTTTCCTTCAGTACTTTCAGCAGAGTAGCAACGCAAGGCACTATGAGGTTCTTGTATTCTTAATCTTTACTTTGCATTTGAAGTAGACTATGATGCAGGCGCCAGCCAGTGACCTTGTAGATGCCCTGCTGTTAGAGCACGACGGCAATCGCCATCAGCAACAGCGGGTTGCTCCGCGTATTCTTCCTCCCATTCTTCAGCTTTGGCTTCGGATTGAGCACTCGGTGCTCCACCTCCAACTTGAACTTCTCAATGGCCTTGTACACAAATCGTCGATCCACACCCATCTCAAGCGCAATGTCCTTGGGCTTCATGCACTCCACCTTGTAGTGCTGTACTACTGAGATCTTCTTCAATGCCAGCTTGGCATCTCTGCGTTTAAGGTATGGGTTCTTTGCTGATCCAGTCATTACTTCATAGTTTGAATGATCCCCATTCAGGAATTCAGTACTCCCACCCTGCTCTTTCATGAAGGCTTGAAGACCTTGCCACAGCTCATCACTCTGCTTGATCTGCAGGTTCTTGGGTATCACATTGGGGTATCTCTATGTTGAAGACTGCGATGGCTTTCTTATCATGCGAAGGTACTGCTCGAGGCCATAACACAGCTAGTCGTCAGTTGCCAAACTTTCAACATCAAAACCAACGACGACACTGCTCACTCAACGTTCTCCAAGGGCAGTCGTATGATTTGCCCACCAAGTATGCCCATCGTCGACGGTGGCGCCTGCCCATTGTTGAGGAGGATGCCTGAGGTGTAGGTGAGCTTCACTGGTTTGGGGTTGGAAAGGAAGTTGGTGCCCAGCACCACTGGTGTCCACTTGAGCACAGTCTTCGACTATGGCTTCAGCGCACTAGTCTTGATCTCTTCGAACTGCTGATTACTAAGAAACCCATAGTTCAGAATTGATTTGGGGGCGAAAGAGGTCTATGATTACTAGCTCATAGAGGATGATTCATGCTAGATCTGCTACTAGGATAACTTTTAAGTGCTGTTCCTTATTGGGGTTAACATATAATAGTACTTTAATGTTTAATAGTAAAATATAAGGGTCTCTAATAAGTCTAAACAAAACACCAATGCAAATCATTCTGAGATTACCAAAACAATATTTAAGCCGAATCTGATAGGATATTTATAATTTTAAATGAATCAGTTTGATTAACTTTTGCTTCCAACAGGAACTTTCTCATTCACCCACACGAACCTGGATATTCTTAAGTTCATCCATGAACGATCATTTGGAGACTTGTAAATTGAACGGCTTCTTCACTACATCAAGATAAACTTTCATTGCAAGAACTCCAAGCAAAACTTCTCAGGTTCTCTCTCTGCCCTCGAGTTTCTTGCATCAGGAATTCCATTCAACGTGACATTGTTCATGAAGAAGCTGATCTAGTGCAAAGATGCCAGCCAGAATTTCAGGGAGCTATTCTACAGGCCATTCTTCACATTCGTCTTCAAGACTATTGACCCCTCCTCTCTCAACAACGTGGTTCACTCTGAGTTTACTTTGGAAGACGGTAAAGTGTTCTGTGCTAATATGAGTGGATGGCTTCGATAAATGCAGCATGACATCAAAATCGATGCAAATTCAAGCAATGGGAGCACCTTCTACACTGCAACATGCCAATCCTTTGAAGCTATGTACAGCATGTCTGATCTTCCCAATCTTAAACAAGAGAAGATAAACAACTCCCTCGTCAACAGAGTCTTTAATCTATCTGGCCTTGAGTTAAAAGATGAACTAATGGAAGAATTCAAGAACAAGTTTGCCGATCCCTCACATGCTGATTTTATCAATGAGATCTAAAAACTTATCGAGGATTCTGACAAAGCTGAGAAAGATAGACTGAAAAAGATCAGGACCTCTAAGTCTCAAGCTAACCCCTCACCTTCAAGCCCACCTCCGAAGAGTGGAAGTAAGAGCATCAATTCCTCGAAGAGTAAAACTCAAGTTAATGCTACTGGTGATGCTGCCAATGATTCTTCCAGCGATGATGTCAATGATGCAAAGCAGGGTCACTAAAGACAGAGCAACTTCTTCCACCAAAGAAACACTACCTCTTAGAAGAAGACCTCCTTCATGAAGAGTTTGGGAACACACATACTCCAGACCATACCAGGAACAGGCACACAAGCTATGGACCTAATCTGAGACTCCAGAGCAACTACAGAAGGAGCAGCATCCACAACAATCATTCTGACTCTGAAGAAATGGAGTTTTACCATGATAAGTCAAGGATGAACACCTCTTTCAGGTCGAACACTCCTATCAGCCAACACTTCAGCAGCTAGAAGAACCCCATCAAGTACAGACAATCTGATTGTGATCCTACTGAAGTCATGATGAGCTAAGGATACATCAAACCAGTCACATCAAAGGGGGACGACGCAGATTGGGAAGCTGAAGAATTTTAACTCGTAGATGACTACAAAAATCTCTGCAAGGAAACTATCCCCCAAAACCTCACAGATGAGGATTTCAAAGAAGGAGCTCAGCTACTAGCTGAAGATTTCAGAAAGGACTTTGAATAAGACAAGACATTGTCAAGTTTCTATCTTCTCAAGTTCTACACAACAACGTTTGATGCTGGTCATGGAAACTCTACTGTCAACTTCTGCTATGCAAACAAGAGCCTGGTCAAGAAACAGAAAGCTGCTGTGCGATCATCATGCTTCTCTACTAATGCTCAAGACCAAATTTCTGTGTCTGAAGGATCACGATCAAGACTGGTCCCCAAGAAGAGAGTTCAACGGGCTGACGCAGAAGATCTTTTGGAGGAATACAATCACAAATAATAAAAGAGAGATTCTTCCAGAGTCAACGCCCCAAACCAAAATCTAAACGGCGTGGAGGAGGAAGAGTAAAACTAAGAAATGCTAGTAGATGAATAGGGAAACCCAATCGATCCTGACAGTGCCCTTACATCATACCATCCCAATGAGAAAGGAGCTGGACTACAAGGCGAGAAGTGCAAATTCCAGTGCCAAGAAGGAACAGAGACCCAGAGAGAGAAATGCATTTATGATCAGAAATGAAGACCATTACCTGTTCACTCGCTTATGGTGCGTGAAAGACCATTTTAAGGATTTGAGGAGCTCAGAGATCTTCTAACTCCCATACATGATTCAATAAGCCATCGATTGCTATAATTATGTTGCTGAGTACTTGGTAAAGGAACATTACGACTTCACTGGTTCTCCCTTTATTCTAAGCCTCCACTGCAGGCTTATGTTCTCCCCCTTCAAATACTTATGTAGTCCAGTATAAATTAAGTTTAGAGACTTCCAGTATAGAGACAATTACAATTCATTCAACCCAACAGTAAACTTCAGTTCTTTGGAAACTAGTCGAGCCCATTCAACACCCTATCTTGACTAAGTGATGTACCTTGCAAACGTGCTATGCGACGGTCTAATCTACGTTGAGAGGAGATCCTTTTGTATGCTGCTTTGTGCCCTCTTCAAAGCTACCCTTCAAATTGTGGTGAACCATCTCTTCCTGAACCCCTTCAAATTCCCACTCCAAGAAGCCCTCAGCTGGTTGGTCTTTGATCAATCCTCTAAAGCCTACGATGTTAAACTGATAGGTTCGACTGATTACACTAACGAACACTTCTATGAATTGGCAAGCTTTACCCAGCAGTTCGCAAATAACAAAGACTCCTTTTCAAAAATCCTTCAAGATGGGGGTTCCATCATTGTAGAGTTAATCTTCAGATAGCTGTATACTTTCATCCCTCTATCAATCTTTAGCGTCATTCGGGAAAACTCCAACCATGAATTGGTTATCAAAAACAGTTTCAACAAGAAGGCAATCACTATACCCAAAAGCTTTGAATCTAAAGATAGCCAACTGAAAGAGGCTTTCCAGATCTTAACAAAAGACTTTACTGATGATGGCTAGTTCTACACTGGAGTGAAGCAAGTGTTCGAGGTTCGCTTCTATTCCTGCTAGCTTAAAGGTTGAAATTCCCCAAAGCCCATTAGGCTAGTATTAAGACTTCCAATACAGAGCCAGAGAGTTCTTTGTCAGATACTTTTCTATGTAAGTTTCTTTTAAATTTAACTTTCTTAAAGGTACTGCTTTACAAGCTTTTAAAAGGGCTGTCATCGACTTGCAAAGGGGCATTGGGTACCTTCAGAACCAAGTGAAAAGGTTGACCTATGAGTACGCTCCAGCAAATAGAAATTATGACCATCTCCCCACTTCACTGCGTGAATATTATATGACTACCAGTGATTTCACCGAGTCATTTGATTACGTAGTCATGGCTATAGGTCCATATGTTTATGACCTTGAACATCAAGTCGTTGATAAGTGCAGTAAGTTACAACATTTTAACCCTTATTTAGACTCGATCTTTTAATAATATGCAAAGGAGTGTCTACATTCAGATAGAGGATCTGTTTGTCCTTTAAGCTTTGATAAACTGTATTTACTAAATGAATGGGCTCTATAATTTTGTTGTCAACGCCCCCAAAGAGTCTAATCTACATACAATGGGTAGAGAGGTGATAGATGGCCTAATTTAAATTACAAAGCTCGTGCATAGGACCATGACGGATTCTCTAAAGAGTAGAGAGAAGGAACTGTATGCATTTTACACCTCTACGTAAGTATTCTTCCCTGTCTGTGACCCTTCTTTAGATTCATGCAATAAAGCGATAAGGATTTCGAATTTAACCCAGACTCTCTTAACTGGGAGCTCCCCGAGGATCTTAAGATTGCAATAGGTATGGTTAAAAGTCTACCTGAGCATGTGAATACTGTACCTCCAAATAACTTCCTTTCAACTCAAAGGAGAACCATTGACTAAACAGTAGCTGAGCTCGCTATGACTTTGAGTCAAGCTGCAACCAGAAACTACTTGAATCTAACTGCCAGAGAGCAATCCCAAATTGAGCACTTCACCATATCTTCTCTACTTTGAGGCCTTCAAGCACAGATTCTTCTTTATGTCTAGTGCAAAGCATGACCCTTCACAGTAAGTCTTATTGGTATTAACACTACTATAGTAAAGTCATTATCCAACAAGATTCGTACTATTTGAACATGGTTACTCACCAAATCAGGCAGCCTGATACTTGTGAAAAGATCCAAGGAATCACAATCTCCAACATTATCCAGCAAAACAAACCCCGTCATATTTAATATGATCAAGTGATGCAAGACAGAGAGGCAAGCTTCATGTTTGATCAAGAGAACAGGGAGAGTTACTTGAGGTAAAGGGAAGCTGAAAGAGTGGTGTAGTCACTTGGTGACCCCTCACAAGCACAATTTGGTTACAATTACCCTCCAGCTTCAATTAATGTTCCCAATTTCAATCAGCTGATAAACTAAACCCCTTACCCCCAACAATTGAACTACCAACAACAGTTTACATCACCAACTCCCAACCAGACTACCCAAAACCCCCTGCCTCAGCATCTAAGTCAAGCTTCTTATCACTAAACTATGAATTAATTCTAAAATGCTTAACAACCCTACCAAAACCGAACCATGTCATACAGCCAAGGACCTGGAAATGTTACACCTCCCTGCAACAATCTCATAGACCCCAATAACATCTTTGCTTACCAAAATGATGTTTAACAGAGATAGGAAAGCCAGAAGAGGAAGAATGGACGCTATAGATATGGCCAGTCTAGCAAGTTCCAATAACCTATGAAGAGTGCTCATGATACCATCGAATTCTTCAAGGCGAAGGCAGCACAAGAAAAGAAATTGGGAGCCCAGTAGCCAGCACAAGCTACTAATCAGCTGTAAATCTAAGTTGGAGACAGATCCCCCAGAAGTCAATCTGATTAAGGTAAGAGACTTAACCCCAACCAAAACCCCAGCATAGACTCACTGGAAGGCGAGTACTACAATCACAATTTCAAGGTTCTTTGGGAGATCAAGCATTGCAAAATAATCTCCAGAACATCCTCAGCAGCTAGGATTAGTAGCACTCCGATCAGGATTGGGTTGTACCTTCAAGCAATCCTCAGATGAGCAGCAATCAAATGCCTCAATTCTCCCAGCAGCACTACCAAGGTCTCAGCCAATCAGGAATGTGCTACATCGGAGGATAACAGCATCAGAATAACCTCTTTGGTGGCATGGGCATAGGCATGAGTTCAAATTCATATCTCTAGAAGTAGTCCTTCAAGGATCACTCCACCGATGCAACTCACCCAAGCCCAACCATTGGACCAGCAACCAAGCCTGTTAACAAGAAGGGAAACTCTAGTGGTAAACCTAATCCAATCGAAGTACGAAGCGACTCGGACGCTGAGAAGAGAAAGTCGAGAAAAGAATAAGAGGGAGCCACCAACAACTCTGCAAACAAACAAAAGCAGGCTGATCCTGGCAATAAAAGAGACTCTAAGTCAAAGTAGAAGAAGGGGAAGAAGGAGAAGAAGGCAGCAAGAGATTCAAATGCAAGCGAACTGGCATCCTCTGCCCTTGCAAAGACTGAGAAATAAAGAGTAGTTGAACACCAAGAAGAGTTCATCGAGGAAGATGAGGACCTTTAATGAGCCAGCTTTGTGAGAGACTCAAGAGACCAAGTTGAAGCAGTCAACATGCAGTGAACGCTCATACCTTATGGGCAGCATGGATCAATAGACTAGCTTAAGTTTATTTTAGATTTGTTTTAAGTTATTTTTTTTTCACTAAGTTTTATTGTTCATCTATATATTGTGTCTTAACTCCCATTCATAGTTAGTATAATGTCTATTAATTGCTTTCTATAAATCCCTTCTCATGCCCATCAACCGCTTTGCTTCGCAGAGTGCGTTGAAATGTATGAATTCCCTTCACACTACAACAGTGCTTTATTATATAATTCCCCACTTATTAATTATTAGTAAATTAAAAACCAGGAGGCACACATGGAACAGCTAAACTACAGAGACAAGCAGAACGAACCACTCAGGCTGCAGTTCGTCTACCAGCACAACACGCCCAATGCTTACTAAGTGGAGGTGTATAGGAAACGCAAGTATCTACAGCAAGATGATGCTTTTGAGGTGGAGAATCATAAAGGCGACCTATTCTGCAAGTGCGAGGATTCAACATCAGTGTAAAGGCTGGAGCCGAGTTCAAACTTACAGTAGCCTCCTCAAACAACGATCCAGTGAGAGTGCTTATTACTCCCGCCGATGGCGAGTCCTACATGCTTTCTAGCTGTGCTTGATCAGCAGGATAAATTGCAGCTGATGCTGGTGAGAGAGGAGGGGCACTTGAGAGCAGAGCCTTCAGATGATATAGAGTCTTTGATTTAATTTACGTTATTTAATACCTAATTCACTTCCCTAATTCACTCTCGATGTAACCCATCGAATATTAATTTCACACGCTTATAAAACTTTAATTCACTGCCTCAATCGTCGTGATCTGCTGAGCTGATGTTGCTTCACTGCTGAAGCTATTAGCCGACTACTACTATGCGCTGGTGATTCCTGCCATGTCTGCAATGGGGAAATGGAGGAGTGTGATGGTTCTAGTAGTGTGGATGCTACAGTACTTACAACAACTTTGAAACTTGGCCATCGCACTCTGCGATTAGTGCCACATCCAGCCTACAATTGTAAGTATACCCCTATATCATTAACAGCATACAGAAGACTTGGATCTGCGTTGCAGATGAAGCAGCTGGTGTGAGCTGCTTGCCATCCTTGCTTCACCTACTGGTCAGTTGGCATTCTGCTTACTTGGTAAGTATAGCAACTTGATCCTCACTCAAATCCTAGCTTTTCTTGTAGAGGATCGGAGATAGGCCAAATGCGAAGCACTAATTGGCATGGTGAGTTTCTTGTGGAGGGAGGGCGGGCAGAGAAACGTGAAGTAGCACAAGTAAGTTGACACCATTCCTTAACTTGCACAGAGTGCCAGCCACAAGGGCTGAGAATGAGTGGGAGATAGAGCAGAATTACAGAGCCCGAGTGGAACTTTTCCACAACCACAACTTACTTTTGGTTTAATTACAGGGTAAGTCAAATCAATTATCAAAAACGAAAACATGTTTACAAAAAATATAGGCCAAAGGGTTTAGGTTTTGGGCTTGCACATGACGCTATCAGATTACATTGAAATTGGAGAGTGTAAGTTTTAAGAATTTATTATAGAATATAGGATAGAATAAAATCACTGAGCTCAGAGAGGCAACTATTTAAACTTCAGGAAAAGTTCGAACTTTAATACTTGCTTAATAATAAGATTTTCCTAAAATCAATCAAGAATTTTGATTATCAAAATCAAAGTAGATTATTTTGAGATTTTCTAAGAATCAAACTATTTTAAGTTGATACTTAAACCAATTTAGGGAAGCTAGCCCTCGCTCAGCAATAAACTGAGCTCAGACCAGCTAAGTATAAAAAGTATAAAGAGAAGACAGACAGAATCAACACCTAAAGTTGATTATAATAAAAATACTAATCAAACTAATAACTAAAAGGTGGCCACTAACCCTAATCAACTGCTGCTCCATTTTCTGATAATGCTGAAGTTGTTGAATTTGAGTCTGCATTTGCTGAATTCTGCTGAAGTTGAATCTAAAAGTAAATTAAAGAAGTTAATAATGATTATTGAAAAAGATTATTGGAAAAATACTTACTTGATTTTGAGTTTTGACTTGCTGAAATGAATCAAAGGATGCTGAATCTCACTGAATCTCATAAGTTCTGAATCTGCTCTCTGATTGAATTTCTCTGAATCTCTGAATCTGCTGAACCTAAATCCTATAAAAAAGTCCTAAAAATTTTAAGATCATGTTTCAGATCTGGGGTTATCACATCATGGGTGGGGTTAACATCATTGGTAGATTAATATTCAACGAGGCCTACCTAAGCCTCCCTTACCTTTGTTGTTATTGAGGATGCTGATGCTGCTACTGCTCCTGCTGCCCTCTGTTGTTGCTGCTGAATCTAAAAAAATGTTAAAAATAATAGATATTTTTTTTAAGATTATTGGAAAAATACTTACCTTTAAAATCATTGATGCTGCTGCCGATTCCATTGCTAAAGTTGTTGCTGCCCAAACTGCTCAATGCTACTGCTGTCCAATCAAAACCATACAAGAGGTGGCCACCAAACAAACACTAACATCAAACAACAAGAAAAATATTTATTACAATTAAATATTTAAGCTTGGCTTAAGTAGCCCAATTTTGGGAATTAGAACTTTCCAGAATTTCCCAAACTAATTTTTGGAAGTTCCCAAAATATTTGGGGTTTAAGTTGAGATTTGACATCATGCTATAAGATAGTTTCAGTTTTGGGCTTTGGTTTGATTTGTTGCTTTGTTTGCTCAAAATCTTTTAGTTACTAAAGTACTTAGCTTGTTAAAAAACAACTTTGTAAAAAACTTGACTTTGATTTACAAAACTTTCTCTTAAAGTAAACTTTACTTTAAAACCCAGTAATCCTAAGCTCTGTAAGTGCCTCTCACTCCAAGGGTGCTGGGGTACACACCCTGAAGGCCGAAGTGGCGTAAGACCTCTCAGGCTGTATCCTCGCCGAGGGCTTTGCAGGGCTGTTGCTGGTACTAGAACTTACTAAACTTTACTTTTTTGTAAAACTTAGAGCTGGTCTGAGCTCAACTTACTACTCAACTACTTGAGAGTGTACTCTGGTATTGGTAAATGATATTCACACTCTTAACTACTTCTATAGGTCAACAGCAGTTGAAAACTCGTCTCAGCAGAACACCAGCTACAGTACTACTGTTTTTGTTTTGTTTTTTTGTTTGGGGTTTTACTTTGTTCTTCGTTGCCTAAGCTAAGTGGTGGCTGGGTTAATACCTGGCTCACAGTGTTTTAGTTGTTTGTTAGTTCTTCGTTTAAGTCTTTAGGGTTTGTGTGTGGCTATGACCTGACTCTGACACCCATATTTATCTGTCGAGGGGTCCTCTGGCCAGGGCAGCCAATCTCTGGTGTTTATTGCACTGGGGAAGGGTTGCTTGGAAGCAATCGAGCCTCAGCGAGGCATGTTTGAATAGTTATAGTATGTATTAATTTTAAGTAATATTCTTCACTTTAACCTTAGAATCAAAGCTTTGGCCTGACTATTGGGCTGGTCTACTGCTCTCTAGTCTTACCCTATCATCTCTACCCTGTCCTAATGTTGTTGTCATGTCAAAGGCACCAATGACTAGTTATCCTACCAAAATTTCTGATAGTCAGGTGAAGGGTCTAAAGCTAGCCAGCCAAAGTGCTGTTCTGGAAATGTTCCATATTCTAGGTCTTAAGGCCAAACAAGTCCAAGTAAGACCCCATTTGCCTAGTATTCGAAGCCTGCCACCTCATCTATTGCTTGAACAGTCATATAGTTACATGTTATTTGTAATGAACAATGTTATCAATGACTACGATCAATTAGCCACCATAGAGATCACATGGGTTAGAGCTGGGCTGGACTCAAGGGGTGAGGAGGAGGCACTTTTTCGAAAATTTCAAGGCCAAAATGGCCGTTAGGACCTCCCTGACATTTCAAGATGGGATATAGCCACTCCCACCTCCAATCGGCTTCTTTCCTTCTATCTCGTCGATCTAGAGTGTATTAGCGATGTTTGGGTTGGGATGGTGGGATGGGGAGGAGATTGGAAAATAATTTTTGTAAAATCATACAAGTCATACTCTATAATCCGTTAGAGATAGTATAGGGACTTTCAAACTTGGAATTGAAAATAATTCGACCCCCCCTCTAAATCCGCGGTTCCTCAACTCAAAAACCAACTTTTTTTATGTTTCTGTAGTGAGGCTTGGATTTCTAGACTACTGGGAGTGGTTTGGGGTCGATCTGAGACTCAAGGGTAGACCTCATGGTGCATCCGGGGGATATGAGGAGGTCCCTGAAAAGTGGCGTCAGATCAGAAATTGGGGCCACCGACCTACCGATCTGAGGGGGTTCAAAAATATGGTTGGCATAGCCAACAAAACTCCCAAACCCCAAACCCCTGATAGTTGATTGAGTGAGATTGAATGAATTTGAGATGATTAAGCAAGAGTGTTGAGTGATTAAAGGGAGTAATGTGAGAGGTTGGGGGTATAATGAGGTTTATGAGTAGATAAGAGGGGTATGTTTAATAATTTATAGTTAAAATCTAAAATCTGAATTCAATTTTTATAACTAAGTTCCAAATCACAAAATTTCCACTCAATTCGCTGACCACTCCAGCAATCCGATGAATATTGGGCAATGATGGTTAAAATCGTCAATGGCCAGCCGCAATGATGATGGGTTGCGGCATCTACCCAGCAATAGGCGTAAATTAATGGTTGGACTTACCTTAATCATGGCTCTGGTAAGTTAATATATATATATTGCTCTTAAACCCAAAACTCTTTATATACTTTACCAATTTCTATTTAGACGGAAAATTTCCACTACAGTAAAGACTGCTTCTCAGCAGTTATGAATCTCTGTCAACTATCTCCCTATAATATTAATTTAAATGTTAAGGTATCAGTTGAAGCAAGCCAGCAACCAGAGCAGCGGCCCACTTTCAAAGTAAGAATTCCCCTTCTTATTTATTAACTTTAGATATGCAAAATCGTAGAGCCAGTTCGACCAACTTCCTTGCCAAGTTTGTGGCAAATGGATGTTTAAACGCACAATGAGCAGACACCATCAACGCATGCACAAGCCCTTAATCATAGAAGATTCTGACGCTGAAGAAGTCGTGATTGACACTGCTATTCCTAATTTTGCCCCATCTTCATTTATGAATACTTAAGCTGGCCTTCAACTATTGGGAGTCAAGGAAAATCAACTTGAGGAATCCAAACAACCCCAAGTGATGACTGGCTCTACTATCGACACTGCCTATGATTTCTTCAACTATCCTGAGCCCCAAGTCAAGTTAATGAAATTCGATCTCATGCTAAAGGATCACTGGAACCTTTCACAATCTCTCCTCCCATTTACCTTGCTAGAGATTCCAGACAAATCAGTAAGACATTGATTTTAAATCCATATGTAGGTGAGCATAATGAAGGCAGTTGCTATTTTGGAAGACACTGCCGACGGCTTGATTGAACGTAAGCTTAACATCGTATTGATGCTGCAACCAGAGCAGCTGCTTGAGCTAAGAAACATGGTCTATAACACAGCTTACCTCTCATTACTAAATAAGCGTTATGGCGAGGTCGCCACTGGTAAGAATTATTCTATCTCTCACCAAGGACTATAGAGAAAATGCCTGAGAAGTACTTAAAGATTTTCAACCCTTTGAAAGCCACAGTGTTCCAAAGCTATTTAAATGGCCAGCTCCGTAAGAGCTTCAGTAAGCTATTCCATTCCTTTATCGACGAATACAATTGCGATGTGAGCGAGTAGCTTTCATATTTCAAAGTTCTAAGTGATATCCAAGTTGACGTGTTTGAATTCTTGAAAGTTGACAAGTTCCCAGTCGTCGAGTTCAACACCTCTATTGTTTGGAAGCCTGGCAAGTTCTAGCGCAATCGCAAGGCGAAAACTTTATGCAATCCTTCGAGACAGGCTATTAATTCAGCACGAGCATTGACAACTCAGGGGGTGCGAATTGCCATGATACTTCAATCGCTGGTCAACTTCTTCGTTGACATTCCTTGCAGACCCCAAACTTCGAGATTCATGTGCCTGAATATCTTACTCGATAAATGGTTGAAGGAGAACAAATCCATGAGGAGTGTGGGTTATAAATGCACCAAAACATCAAGACTTCTTGCTGTAGCAAGGGAGCTGGAGGATCAGATGTGGGTTTTGCTTGACCCCAAGGCCGTAGTACTCAAGAGTAATGATGCTGAGAAGCTAGAAAGGAAGGTGTATCCCGATATTGAAGATTAAGTTATAGCACAGCCCAAGTTGAAGCCCAGACTTTAAAAGCAATTGGACAAGGCAAAGAAGGCTCTCAACCTCCCCGATATGACTGCTGGCAATAAGTGCAAACCAACCACCACCTACTATGTCAAACTCTACTCTAAGGAACTTTGGGTATACGATTGCAGCTGCAGAATCCACAAGCTTCATTTTTGAGAACAAGTTGCCTGAGTCCTGAGTACTAGATATGCCAAATCTCCTAAACCCCCACTTGAAAAATAATCAAAACATAAAAATTCATTTCCCCTAATCCATTCACTAATCACTGCTTCTTATTACTTAAGCATTCTATCATAATACACTTCATACTATACTGATTACTTTAGTCAATAGCGATTGTTTACCTTCCTATATTTATCTTAGCTTCCTTATATTGATATTGCCATTAATTAATTAAACCCTTGTCTGGAAATGTTCCATTGGCATTTAAATCTGCAATAGCAATTCTCTCGAGTATATTCAAGCTGTCTAACTAAATGACACATGTATTAACAGTCGTCAGCTACTAAACTCAACTGGTTAGCTGCCCCATTATAAAAATGTCTCATTTGCTATTCCATTTGACGCCGCTCCTTTAAAACCCCAGAGCGGCATTGTAATTGTAATTAATTTTTCAATTTAACTTGCACACATTGAAATCGCTAAAATGAAGTCTGCTGCCCCAAAATATCAGAGAAAGAAGATCAGCAAGTAGTGTCCCTTCCTCCCCCATTAATGCACTGACACTACTACATTCACTGCCACTTCTA
Organism: Oxytricha trifallax; assembly: GCA_000711775.1. Taxonomy (NCBI): domain Eukaryota; phylum Ciliophora; class Spirotrichea; order Sporadotrichida; family Oxytrichidae; genus Oxytricha; species Oxytricha trifallax. The sequence continues at coordinate 14,852 of ARYC01020233.1, forward strand.
CTTATTACAAGCATCTTAAAATAGTTCACACGGGGTTTTGGGAAGAATTTTAAATGAATCGTAAGACGTTCTCTTGTGACATATGCGGCCATAAGTCAATCTCTGAGGACAGCTTGAGAAAGCACAAGTTTTGTAGTAATTGGTACTCTCAAAAACCAAAACCATTGCCAAAGCCAAGAGACATGTACCCCTTCAAGCTAAACCCCATGTTAAGAAGCACGATCAAGTCAAAGGTAATAAATCATTCTCTTAAATGATTGCCTAGAAGTCAGAGTGAGCCCTAATGTCAAACATGTTGAGGAAGAGAAGGAAGGGCACATCGCCTCCACCACGCCTGCCAAGATAGTGAATGACCATATGTTGCTTGATATGGAAGAGTCATTCACTGATGGTTTCATAAGAAGAACTATTCTATGAACAGCCAGGATCCATGAACTTTGAACCTATGCTACAGCAATAATAAGTAAATTTGATCAAATCGAGTGTACCCATCATTTATCAGCCAACCGATGCTGCTGACCCCATTATGCAGGATCTCTCACTTTCACCCCCAAAATATCCCCTTCTTATCGACGACAACTAAGAAGAAACCCATCTGATGTAAGAGCAGCCACTCAGGCATTTGGCTCCCGTAGAGGTAAGCCAGCAACTGTAAAGCTAGATTTCCAGTCTAAATGCCCACCACCCAGTTTGTACAAAGCCAAAACCCCAGAATAAGTTGGACCCCGTCACTGGACTTTAATCAGCAGTCTAAGAGATGTTCAATCCCCATCCTATGAGTACCCCATTTAATCCACTCTCAATGCAAGCATCTATAGTGAGCAGTGCCAACAGCATCAATTTTTCTTAGCAGCCATACCCCAATAACATCTTTAAACTTCGGGGCCCCTTTTTAATTAGCCACTGGATTTTCAAGACTAATAACCAAGGCTTTGGTCCGAATACAATTAGAGCTTGTCCTCGCTTAGTTTCACAAAATCTCTTTAGCATCTAGTGAAATCCAATTCTCTATCTGTTTTCAACGCTGGGTATGAGTAGTAAAAAGTCAACACACCAAATGAAAGAGTCTACTCATAGGAAGAACAGTCGATTGCAGGAGATAGAATTGAGGAGATCGAATCGTCAGTGAAAGGAAAGATTTGAAAGAAGCTCTCAACTTTATGTTATAAAATATCAAGAAGCACTCAGACTACTAATGGGGAGATATCAACGAAGCAACGCCCAAGGACTAATCAAAGCAACTTAAGCATCTGCATTTGACCAGAGCCCACTACAATCTTGACATGGGGACTCAATTGAGAGAAAGCAACGCCCAAATCGGCTATGGGGAAATCACTCAAGGGGGTGTTGACAAAATCATTTCTTCATTCTACAAGTTGGGGTTCTCTGAAGATTCGGTATTCTTGGATATAGGCTCAGGCTTTGGGCAAGTCAACTTTCAGGTAGCACTCCAATATAAACGCAAGAGTGTAGGCATAGAAATCGTCCCCAAAAGATTTCACTTCTGCCAAGAGAAGTTAGGGGTTTCAAAATCAAGTATCGCAGTTGCAAGCATATTGTTAGTGCTCTTGATCTCCTTGAATTCCATTGTAATGATATCGAAGCAATGCAGTACCTCATGACCCCATCTCTAATAAAAATCACCCATGTTTACGTCTTTGACACTGTCATGAGCAAGATCACCAAGCAAAGCATTGTTAAGCTTATCAATCAATCGCATTGGGTATAAGCACTGGCTTGGACACAAGCCCCCAACATAACTCTGGAAAAGTTGGGGCTCCAAAATTTTGAGCTAACTATTGTACACAAGTCAATTGGAATGTAAGGCGGTAAGGGCAACTTCAACTTCTATGTGTACGGTAAAGTCAAACCCCAACTGAGAACAATTGACGCCATTCAAGAGGATGAAGAGGAGCCATACTTACACAGCTTGCATGGATCAGCAGTGTCAGTTGTCATCATCCAAAACCCCAATATAAAAAACCGATAGAACATTTCCAAGAATAAACCAAAGATTAAGAACGATTAGAACGAGATGAGTCAAATGTCGAGATTTCGGATTTCTAAGACCTTGACAATGATCAGTACTAGTAATTCAATCGAACTGGGGATCAGTCAACGGCGAAAGGGGATTAGCAGCAGGGGTGGTAGCGCTGCATTGACCACTTCAAGAATCTAACAAGCGATTAGAACAAGTACAACCAAGGACTTGAGTACAGTCTGAAAATACTGAACCCCAAACATCAATATATCGATCAATCGGTAGTGTAATAATTCCAAAGCAAGCGCCAGATAACCATCGATAACATAGACAGAGCACTGATAAGCAATAAAGCTTGGACAAGCTTAATGAGGAGCAAGTGGGTTTATTACAAAGAGCCATCAATAATTACAACTTGTCATTGAAAAGGGAAGGGCTTATCAAATAATTGCTGGGTGAAATATAAAAGTTGCACAATCAAGAAATCGATAAGTAAAGAGAGCTGGAGGAAGACTTGGATGCTGCATGTAAGGAAATCGACGAATTGACAAAGTGGGAGCTGGAGAAGAAGTACTTGAAAGTAAAATCGCTAATCGGTTCTGGTTCTTATGGCCGAGTTTACAAATGCTAGTGTCTCCCTGGAAACGTTCTCTTCAAGGCTAACCAGAATACTCTACATGTTGCAGTGAAGGTGCCAGTTATTAGCCAAGCCAATCCTAACAATGAACTTAACTAACTTCAGATATTGAACAGGACGAAAGACCCCTCGTAAAGATTCGTGGTAAAGCTGCTCAACGAAGTGACCTTCTTGAATGATTACGTTGCTCTAGTGCTCGAGTACTATCCATTTGAACTCCGCAAATTGATCAAGGAAGGGCTGAACCCCAAGCAGGTGGCTTTTATAAGCTATGGTATAATTAAGGCAGTGG
>ARYC01020234.1:0-16117 GCA_000711775.1 Oxytricha trifallax
TCTTTTTTATTTTCATTAATTCTTTTTTATTCTTTCATTAAAACATTTACTGTGCTCCGCAGTTTTAATTTATAATTTAACTATATTACTAACCCTATTTAATTTTAAATATAAAAGTTATTTCCTATTGCTATTTTTTGTTTTAACTCCTATATTTTGTTTTTAAGTAACTTAAATTTTTTTGCTAGTTTTTAAAAATAATTGCTTTGTGTTATAATTTTCTTTGCTTAATTAAATGTGTTAAGTTAATAATGGAAGAAATTCAGGAACTTTATGAAAAATATCTCGGAACTTCCTACCTTTAGATCATTTTTCATAATGTTATTGAGTTATGCATGACTTATGTCTGAAATAAATTGCTCAGTATATCTTAAAGTATAATTATTTTTTTAATACTGAAATCTGCTTTGTTAATATTTCCCTTCTTCAGTTATATTAAAGAACTCATAAATGCTTTTAATATTAGTTTGGGATAATATGCTTAAATTAACTAATAAATAAGGCCTTCTATCTATTACTGCAAAGATTTAGTTAATAAAAACATCAACATTAAATTTTTTTTTAACTATATTTATATTAACTTTCACTTCTTTTGTTCATTAATTGAAATATTTTATTTATTTTTTTTATATATTTTTAATGAAGAGTTACTTAACACCTCTACATTATTTATAGTATCAATTCAAAGAATGACTAATTTTATTAATATTCATTATACATAACGCAAAACCAATTAATATTGTTCATTTTAGGTGGTCAATTGTTTAAATCTTAAATCTAATGAAAGATGAGTAAAACGCACGTTGCATACATTTATATCCACATTGGTTCCAATAAGCTCTGTTGAAGAATTGATAATTCAAATTTTAGTAATAATTTAGAGTGTTAAAAGATAAATTATTTAATTGTATAAATTCCAAAAAGTATCTTAACTGAAAAAACTAATAAATGTTAGATAATTTATATACGAATAAGTTATATGAGAATTTTACTATTTATAGATATTGTGTAATGATATAGATGTATAATTTAATAAAAAAATATACTGTAATGGAATGCATTTTTAACATAAGATTGGTGTTAAAGAATAAATTAAATGATTATTTTAAAACATAATATGAAGAACTGTATATTATACTCTCTTAGTATAGTTATCAATACAATTTTTTAATTAAAATTCATGAAAATAATAAAATATGGATAAAGAAAAATATTGATCCCCTAAAAAAATAGTAAAAAGCCAAATAATAGTTCCTATTTATACATTGATTTCTACTGATACCATTCTAATTGATGATACATAAAACAAATGATTATTAGTATTTTATTCTAAAAGATAATGAGAAATAAAATACTTAAATATTTTAGTGATTAAGTGTCTTTATTCAAATAATACAAGTCCATATAAAAGCTAAAATAATTAAAACATCGATTATTCCAAAAAGTACTTTATTTATTTACTGAAATAAAAAAGTGGTGGAATAAAAATTACTTTTCTTTGAATTTAAGTGTAAGTGGAAGTTTTTATTTATTGTCAATTTATTATTTACTCAATAAGACTAATCCTCATGCGGCAAAAAAATTTATTTTATCCGTATATAGCATCTTAATGGTGACCTCAAACTTTACTTTTTTAAAAAAATATCAGTACTCATAAAATATTAACTTCTAACCTCCAAAACCATTGCTCATATTGACGACTCCTACAATACTTACCAAGGTTTTCTAACTCTACTATCTGATAAGATTGATAATGTTCTTTCATGCTATGAAAATATTATAATAGGAGGAAAGCCCTTTTCGACCACAATAATGTTTCAATGACAAAGAACTTGCTGAAGAGCATCAGCTCTTGCTTTAGGTTTATGATTTATAAAATGAAAAATTAATAAAATTTTACATCATTTATCAAAATTTATTCATTATCGAAAATTAATTAATTGATAAACATAATTCAAGGATAAAATGAAAAACACTAATGATCAACACTATCAAGAATATACTTCTCAACTTATATTATTACTTAGGTTCCATACTTTGACTCCATCGCCTACCTAAAACACATTCAACTCAGTAAAAAGTATAGCAAGAATTTTGAACATAGGCACATACACTGTTAGAAAATAGTGCTAGCTTTCGATCCAAATAGCTAATAGTGGATATAATCATGATAAAAGAAGGAATAAAATTACAATGGAGTAACTTAAGTATTTAGTAAGCGATGTTACATTATCCCATCAGAAGCACCTCTCCTTAAATTAAAGAGCCAAACTTTTTCATAGAAGCTATCCAGAGTCTAAATTGAGTCCTTCGTTTTTGAGGTCTATTTATCAAGATCATGGTATAAAATTCAAAGTTGCTAGAAGTAATTATAGGTTAACTCCACTCAAGTAATAGCAAATCTATACATAATAATTAGGTACTTATGAGAAAGTTGTGTAATTGTATGACTAGGGGTTCAAAATTATTTATCTTGACGAGACTATCTTTAAACCATACCAAACTACTTTCAAGTCATGGGCTGGGTTAAATAAAAATTAGGTAATACTTAAAGAAGGAATGAAGTTAGACACTGGTGAGTGCAGAGTGTGGACTTGAAACTTATGTCTTAAGAAAATTTTCTATTAAGAAAAATGACATTATACAAGGATTTGAGCAACTTAAGTTTAAGTATTAAGGCTAAAATTTAATCATTTTCTTTGATAACCTCAGAAGCCATCACTCTTAACTTGTCAAAGGTTTTGCATTAGACCAAGGATGGAAGCTTATATACAATGCTCCATACTCATCATGCTTCAACTGTATTGAGGAAATTTTTTCAAGGGTAAAGCGGTACTATAAGAAAGCTATGGTTGAGAAAGACTTTAAGATGTCAAATAGAGATCATTAAAATATCATAGTCGAAAGCTTGGAAAATATTGATCAGAATGACTGTAGGTGCACTGAAAAAAGACACATAAAAAAGATGAATAGTCTCTTGACATAAGTTTGAGAAAATTTATAAATAATTTATGTTAACATTTAAGTTTATGTTATACATAAAATTTCACTGTTAAAGCCTTTTTGCCGGTGGAGACCTAAGCATGGTCATAGTCGCATCTTCTTGTCTCCGCTAACTGTTAAAGTTTTGATGATCCTATTCATCCATGTATTATTGGTAGCTGCAATCAATGAAACATAAAAAGGAAAAGAAATTTCATATCTTTTCCTCTTCTTCTGCTACTTCCTTCCCTGAGAATTTTGCTTCAGTAACGACAAGGCTTTTCCTTTCTTTCCTATAATTTTGATTAAGCAATAGACATTACTTGAGTAGTATGGCATAGCTTCCAGCTCTTTGAGTAGCTCTTTATTGATTTCAATATTATCAGACTTTTCTTCCTCGATATGCCCTTACATTCTCAGCTACTGTTAAGAATGTACCAAGCCTTATAAAAACTCGCTCCTCAAGGTGCCGATGACGCCAAAGAAAAATTCCCTGTCTGGGAGCTCACTAATTCCTTCGTATATATTCAAATATTTTGCAAGTATTTCATCATTATTAAGCTAGTTGTAGACATTGCTTACAGAAAGCTCAGGGTATGTGGGCACGTTCACGTAAATTATGTCGGCGGATTTAAGAAGCTCTTTTTTGCTTCCCAGCACATCCTTTAAAAATCTCAAACTTGTTTTCTTGAGGGTTGGTAAGTGATATCCCACTATACGTATTAAAAATAATATCTTACAAGAAAATTTTAGATAATTGTATAAATCGCTCTTGGTGTTGAATCTTCCCTCAAGGTGCCTATAGTTTACCAACTAATTTTGGTTCGTGACTTGCTTGTGACCTGAAACTTATGTTCATAGAGTTTTTGAATCTTTCTGAAATGAATTATAATTAGGTCCCAATTAATTATTAAATAGCAAAGTTAGCTATATAGCCAATGGGAACCAGCCAACCTATTAAATAGTGAATAAATTTTCTCATAAATAATTGTATTTTCTTCGAGAACATAAAGTTAAGTCCTTGAAGAATATTGAAGTTTTGATAATTTATTAAAATCTATAACCTAAGTTTATGTCAACAAAGACTTTCTAAGGCATTATTTGAAATTTTTTTGGAAATAATATAATCTAAGCGTATTATTCATTACTTACTACTTTTACTGATAAAAATGTGTTTAATTTATTTGCTGTACCAACAAAAGTTTTCTTCTTTAATCTATTTCGCCTAAGTTTTTACTCAAAAAAATCTCATCCTAAGTTTTTGCTCATTTTTAATAGTTGAGAATAAATCCAGTTAATTAAGAGTTGATGTGTTTAAATAAAATTTTGAAATTTAATCAAAATTATTAGTACTAAATATGAAGACCTAAGTTTAAGTCATAAGCTTACTTGATGACGATCCTAGCATTTTAGAGGTTCCGTAGCCAGATCTGAGTTCTAATTTCTTTGAAACTATTTAAAGTCGAGAAAAATCCCCTGAAACAACCCCGCTTAGTTATATTAGCCAGAAAGATCCTGAATATAAAGAGCTATACAAGAGTTGGAAAAGCAGAAGAGCGGTGAGGTCAAAGTACCTAGCATACAAGCCGAAATTTCTCGCTCTATGTCCTACTTGCAGCCAAGTGTATACTCCGTAGCAACTTAAAAGGCACTCAAAAATCCATAAAAGATCTGAGGGTTGCTATAGTCACTTGAAAGTTGGAGGCTAGTACAGATGTTTGGCTTGCAAAGAAACTCACGAAGTATATAGAAGCTATTTAGCGCTTAAAGATCACTTTCAAGTACATTCAGCAGAGCAACTTTTGTCTTCAGGCTATACTTCCCTTGTAAACTTGTGCTTTTTATATTTATTTTAGGTCGCAAATATGCTGAACTAATAACCCGAACCTGTAAGCTTATAGGAAATTGAAGAAGTTTAGAATCTCGTATATGAAGCTGAATCCCTTTAAAAAGAAGAGTCTAATATTCATAGTGCCAGACAATAGATCAATCAAAGTTGCTAAAAGCTGAATGAAGTTTAGTCATATCAAAATAAAGCTTCGAAACCAAAGACATAAACTTAAGTTCAGAGTAAAACTTAATTTAAAAAACTTGATATCAGGAGTTTGTCGTTTACTATATCACTTGAGATTGGGAACTTATTAGCACAAGCTTAAATCCTAAACTTAATAAGAGCTTAAGAAAATCAAATAAGCTCAAAGAGAAGTCATGTTAAGGTACATAAACTTAAGTCACTGGAGCATAACTTTGACAAGGTTCATGGACTTCACCAACATTTCAAATTTGTTCTAATGCTCCAATCTCAAAATGCGAAACTCTAGGATAACTTGAGAGGGCTTTATGTTGATAGTTCATAGCTTGTATTTGGCAGCAGATATTATGATTCAACTCTGAAGGAGATTTTATAGAAAAAAGCTTCAAATAAAACACTCTAAATTATCCTCGGAGAGTTTATAAATGCTGTATAGGAGCTACACTTGAATGGAGTGGCTCATAGGTACCTAAAGCCAGAAAACGTGAAAGTAAATTTTAAAGGATAAGTTTCAGTCTTTATTACTAACTTTAAGTACTCGACCATGAAAAATTAAGTATGCAGCGATGAAATGCTACCCATGATACCTTACCTTTATACTTGTAATAGGGCTCAAGCTCTAAAGGGCAACTAATAACAAGATGTTTTTTCAGTGCTTGTTATTATAAGTGAAGCCATAGTAGGACCTGAATTCTTGCAGGAGATGGCCAACCATAGCTGCATTAATGATTGTCTAAAACATTTAATAAAAACTAAAAAATTCAACTCAGCCTAGAGATGGCTGTTAAAACATGTTTCAACAGACCTAACTAATATTCCATCGCTTAAGGATATACAAGTGAAACTAGTCCATATTTTTTGTTCTTGAATTATGTTTATCAATTAATTAATTTTCGATAATGAATAAATTTTGATAATTATATAAACAATAATTTTATACTTATAACACTTATCAAAAATTGAAGCCTCATAAAATTATTTCATCATCATCGTCATTATCTTCATTGAGCTAATCAATGTCATCTTCATAGTTCTCTATTCAATGTAGTCTTGAGAAGCAACAGTCCATTTATACCTGTGGTCTTACCAGGAATTAATATAAAAAATAAAAATAATTTAACGTTATACTCTATGAAACTAATTTTATGTGAGTGCTATACCTCCACCTGCATCTTATCTATTCTAATATTTTTTAAAATATTAAGTTTTTAATAAATCATTTAGTTTCCTACAACAATTCATAATTATAAAAAAATAACGAAAACTATAAAAATATCAATACCTAAAAGTACATCAACTTCACATGCCTTCTATTGTATGTACGCCTGAATTACCAATTACTAATGTTGTAAAAAGATTTTCCTTATTCTAATTCTGATTATTAGAAATTATCGCTAGAGCTTTAAATTCATTTAAAATCTATTTTAAATGATGGATAATTTCTCCTTCATCTAATAATTTATTTTTTATAATAGAGCCTCTTTTACTTATATAGTTTTGAGGTTTCATGTTCTTTATTTTTCTCTAATAATTCTTGAGCAAGTTTATATACTATCTAATTATGAATAAGATTATCATAAATAACTCTGAAAATTATTTGAAAATGTTTCAGCATAATTTTTAATTAATTATTCCTAATAATTTACCAATCAATTTGTTTAACCATTTTTAAAAATATCAATCATTCCAATTATAATCATTCAATATATAATTCTTTATTTTATTTACTATTCAATATTTACAGAAGCAATAATCTATGAATTTTTGTGAATAAAATGTTTTTAAAAAAAACTAAGAATGTTATTGCAAAAGATTTAAACAACATCGAATAAATTAAGAGAAAAGATTGCTGTGAGATTATTTACGATAAATCTAATGAATTTTTATAAGCATCAATTTTAAAATTAAGTCTCTTACTTCAGAAAAGTTTGACTTAGAATTATTCTTATTTTAACATTAATTGTTTTAAAAGCTTTTAATTGAACTAAAATCATGAACGATAGAAAAACACTTCTATAAATATATCAAATATTATGTAAAAATAAATCAGATGCTCTACACCAAATTTGGTTTCACTTTTCCTTTTAATTGGTTTTTATGTTTATATGAGTCTAGTCTACTTGAAAGAGCAGTTAGATTCGAATGTCTTAGATTTCCATTTTGTAAGGAAAATACTTTGATATGGGTTCTAAAAAAGATTGGCAACTTTGTATTTACAATTGGTAACATTTTGAACAGCTTGCTCACTTTTGTTACATATTTTTTGTAATTATTGGAAAAATGAAATAATAAGCAAAAAATGAAATATAATTGATAGAGAAGCTGAATAGTTTGATATTTTAAGAATTTATATTCATAAATATAAGTAAAATACTTTAATAGCTTTTATTATTTATTTAGTTTTAATCAAAGAGATTAGTTAGTAAGTTTCGTATATAATTATATAATAGGAACATCCTATTTAAGACGAAAATATGTTCAAAAGCTGCAGAGTTATTACATTAACCTTATATATGATTTCACACAATTATTATAATGGGCTTCACTAGCTGGAATCAATTTTATATTTTAATATGCTAATTTTTTGATAAAAAATATGTAAGTCACTATTTAATTCTAGAAGAAACTCATGAAGTTAGAAAGTTAGAAACTGATTCGAATTTAAAAGACTTGTTTAATATTTTATTAAAGCATATATGAAAGCTGAGAACACCATATACTAAACAGGGAACAATAGCTATTAGAAATGTATGATAATATAAAGAATGGTGTTCCTACTTATGATTTAGATCCATAGATAATAAGCTTTTAGAAGATGTAGGATAGACCTTTGAAAATATTAATAATTGTGGATCTGATAGGAAGCAAACAATAAAAATATTATTAGAGTTGATACATATTGAAGGGTTGACGGGGTACAATGACCAATCATAGGCTATTCCTTACAAGAATCCCTAAACATTCTTTGCTAGTAAATTAACAAAACATAGACAAAGACTTTAAATTTAAGTAGATATGAAGGATTGTAGTCACACAACAAAGAGTAATGATTGTTTCCAAGAAAAATATGAGATATTAAATGAGTTTGTTGTATATAATGTGGCGATTTACATGACTTAGTATATTAAGATTTATAATTTCTGCTATTTTAAACTTAAAATATGCTCAAGAATTATCTATATAATATGCTAAGTTACAATTATATGAAGTTTTTAATTATAGAATAATAATAAAATAAAATACCAATTAAATTTACAGTAAAATTTAGCTGCAGACTATTACACATATACTAAGCGTAAAATATATTATTAAAACAACTAAAAATATAACTTAACTTCAATTGATAATAGATCGAACTCGATCTTTTATTAATTTTACTTTCACAATAACTTGGTTATAGTAAAAGTTTTATTAAATTTTTTACAATGCTTTCTTTCTTTAATTCTTAGTTTTGTCTATTTAATTTAAAGTTATGCCTGATATGATTTTTATGAAAGAAATTCAAAATTTAAAGAAATATGTAACATTAAAGGATTTACTATGGTCATTTAATAAAAAACAGTTTGCATAAATTTAATTGAAAAAAGATATGCTACTTATTATTTCTCAATAGATTGTCATTTTATTTATCGAATGTGTTCTATTTAGCTTTTAGACTTATCATGATAAACTACACTATAATATGATTTATTATTTATTTAATTTGGGGAGTAGTTTCCTGCCCCAACACTAAATTTTATATTTTTTGTTAATAAAAATATTACAAGCATATAAATTCCAATTTCATTCACCATTTTCATATACTAAGCAACTTTAATATTATATAATTTTCAAGGTTTATTATTATACTTTTTCATATAATATATTAAAAACAATGCTAAGCTACTTGTTTTTTATTAATAAGTAATGTGATTTTTATTAAAATTTGAATTAGATATTAATGTAGAAATGATCTAGGATTCTATATTATATATAACTATGTCAAAATTGATGATCAAATTTTAGAAATTTATAAATATTAAATATTTTTTTGAATGGGGCAGAAAACTTCCTCTTCCTTTAAGTTATAAAATGAATTTACTATGTAATTAAGCAACATATAAATATTTTGAAAAGCACACATTTCTATTAAGATTTTTAAGGAGTGCTTAATTAATATTAAGTTTTTCATTTTTACTTGAAAAAAATAATTATATATTTTTTTTACAAATTTGCACATAAATGAATCATTATAAGCATTAATATAAAATAATTTTATTAAAAAAGGGAAGTAGATATATAAATATTTTATATTCTAATTAATATTTGCTTAGATCAAGGCAATTATACGACAACAAATATATTAACTTGATCAAATATTCCCATTTATGATTAAAATCAAATAAATTTAAAATCTCACTGATTAATAATATAATCAAACCATCAATCAAAGTCGTGACGTAGAAGTATCTGAGTGAGTTGACTATGGCAATTCTGTAGACGTGGCAGTCATGAAGTAGAATAGAAGAAAACTTTCCGAACAAATTAACTTAACCAGCCATCTACGCTATCACTTCTAGCCCCCTCCTGAATCAAGATGTATGATTGACCAGAGACAAACCGGAAAACAGAGCTCGCGGGATTCGATTAGATGACAGGGAGTGGAGAAAAACGCTTACCGGTCCCACCGCTGCTGGGAAACGTAATCCCTGTCCTTTCGCTGTGGTAGCTTCAGTACCCTAACCCGGTGTGGTAGAAAAAATCCTTATCGTTGGCTTCAATGGTTTTCGCCTTCTCACTTTTGAAGGCATAGCGTACCTTCATCCTGCTCTCTATTACCTAGGAAGCTGAACTCAAGCCAGCAAACTCATCTATGCAGGGAAATCCTTGTGTCCAAGCCAACTAGAGGAGTGTATTAGCTGACAGATTGAACCCCGCCGACTGGTCCCTCGTGCGTTGCGCCCAGCAATCCCCTACCTGCCCTTAATAGGCCTTAGTGTAGTAAAAAGCTCTATCAGAAAGTCCCAAGTGGTTGGTACCACCTATCAATTAACTTTCTAATTTAATAATATTGCTGAAATAATGTTTCAGACATAATACCAATTATATTATCTGTTAATTACGTATATAATACTTATAAAGTTCTTGGGGGGGAAGTTTCCTGCACTCGAGGAAGTTTCCTGCACGCTTTATTTTATTCATGTAAATTTAATAAATTTGACATAAATTTACAAATTTAATATTTTTATGAACCATTTAATATTAAGACCACATTGCTCATCATTGAAGTATCTCAAAAAAATACAGTCTAACATTATATAGGCATGGTAAGAAAAAGATAAATTGAATCAGAATCACACTAACAATTGGATACAATATTTGAAATTACTATAGTAAAGCAATATAAAATTTAAGAGACAGAACCTAAAATTATCAGAAGAAGAATGCCAGAGTTTTTCGAATATGAACATAGATATTGACTATTGATTAATAAATTAAAGCATAATTATAACAATGAAATTGGTCCTGAAGTTGGTTGATAGTTGTTATAAAGATTAATTTAATGTGAAAAAAAATTAAAAAATATAAAATTAAAAAAAAGTGCAGGAAACTCCCCTAAAATTTTTTTATATCATAAACCAGTGCAGGAAACTTCCCCCCCAAAACTTTAGCATTGAATTGGTTTAGTATTGCAAAATAAAAGAAATCTAAAAATAAAAATTATATTTACTTTAAAATGAAAACTAATCTACTGGATATCTCTTTATCATGTGTCATAATTTATCAAATGAAATCTGGCCACCCTCGCTGAACTTTAGTTATCTGATAATTTCGTTTACATTTTTCTCTAAGAAAATCTTCCGAATCCAAGAATATCCTAGATGAAACGAAGCCACTATTGTCTTTGCCAAACATTTTGAAAGCAGTTTAGAGCTTTTTGTTTATCATAAGGTTCTTTTCATTCATTGCAGCAATAACGAACTCAGAGAAGTCAATAAATTTACTGCGATCAATATGAACAGTCTTAAACATCTTCTCGTTATCAGCCTTGTCAATTTTCTTTCAGAAGAGCAAATCGTAACCTTATGTTTTTAAGGAAAACTTCTCAGCTATCATTCTAACAAGCAGTAGAAGATCATGGCCTTGTATATTTCAATTGCTTTCATGTTGAGAAGTGAGTGGAATAATATTCTTGAATCTGAATGTCAAATTTTTCATAGGCAGCGGCATTAGCCATCAGTACTTTTAGAAAAGAGTGCTGCAAGCAAAAAGACTGAGGGATCTTCAAATGGGGTCTGCCGGCGGTACTATGTTATTATCCATCTTTTTATCTACTGAGATGGGATCTTAGTAAACATTTTTCTTAGTTCGCTTGATAATCGATGATCTTTTATGGTTAGCCATCCTATGTAAATGTAACGATGATGATGATCTCCTAAACAATGAATAATTGAGTAAATTCCATGAAAATAAATTAATATTCAAACATCTATCCACGCGATTTTGATATCGATTTTTTTATTCTAATTAAATACCACTTATCTCGAAATTTTTATCATTTCGAAATACGTGCCAAACAAATAATTATATTTAAACAATCAAACATTAAATTTGTATATATAAATTAAATTAAGTATTACTATAAATGTAAGTTCATTTTTAAAAAAGCTTTTAAATTATAATTGTATCTCTTATTTCAAATGTAACACACTTACTATTTTTAAAATATCTAAGTTTAATTAATTAATTATTAAATAATTTAAAATGTATAAATTGATTTTTTAAAAAATTACATTTATAGTAATACTTAATTCTATTTATATATACTAATTTATATTTTGATTATTTAATTATATTTTGAAAATTGACTCAATATATACTCAATATATTCGAATCCCTTTTTACCTGCTATCCCTTTCCTCTATTGGTCAGTTCTTTTTTCCACATATGTGCAGTAGTATGCCCCTGCTGAATTCCAATTCTATCTAGAGATATTAGATAGAGTGCTTAAGCATTATCAGTGAGGCTCAACCAAGTATTCTCTCTACATATTTCAATTACTGAGAGGCACGCTTGCTTCTTTGCTTTTTAACATTTCTTAACCATTCACGAGATGCTTTTACCTCCTCTCCAGAGTACCAGTGTATGAGTGAGCATCTAAATGCAAGTAACCGTTGCCATAAACCCCATCCCCATCCAAGTGAGCAGTGAATGCAAGCCTTTCTATCACTATTACTCTTTCAGTCTTGGCATCTTTACTAACAGTCTCAACGTAAATGTAGTTGATAAACATGCTTTTCTAAGTAACACTGCACAAAGGACTACTTGACAAACGCTATCACCATCCTTCGACCCTTGAAGAGCAAAAGATGCTGTAGGATAGCTAGAGGTAGCAGGATGATCTATGAACCAATCATAGATGAAAAGCTATTATGGTAACCTTGCGATGTCGACGTTTTCTATTGCATGTAGTTCGGTAATTTCTAATTATATGTCATCGCCATCTTCATCTCATGACTGTAGTTTACTGGTTGACTCTGCTCCCATGCTATGATGGGAAGTCACTGCTCTGGAGCTGGCTAGAGTATTCTTCTGCCATCCTTTTCGCTATGGCTGCAGTTTAATCGTTGCAGTCGCCATTTAGAGCTGTTAGTAATAAATTTAAAGTATGATTAATTATTAACTTGCTTAAATACTCACATTAGAAATTCAGTAATTTGTTAAGTTGTGAAGACTCCCAATATATATGTTGATATAAGTAAGTACATAGTATAATAAATGAAAATCTACCAAATATTAATAATAATTATTGAGTTATTTGAATTTAAACTAACTTTTGGCATCTTTCAAATTCAAAAGAATATTTATAAAACAAACAATATCACTTTTAAGATAGGTTCTCACCTCTTACCTCACCACTAGAAACCACCCTGAAGCCACCCTCATTTTAAATCTATAATTTATTTTCCACCCCTTACCACACTAGAACTACTTCATTTCAGCAATTTTTCGAAGTTTATCTCCTTTATAATTACTTCTTCATCTTTATGAAATGAAAATTCCTTTTAATTTTTAAATTTAAACTCTCTACTACAAAAATAACTTAAGTGCTGACACTGCCATCACGGGTCAAATATATTTTAGAATATTATTTTCATAAATGACTTGATAAAGCCCAATTAAATATATAATTAAAGTATATACTTACACTATTTGATACATATAACTGTACATAGTTTGTAAATTTAGTCTATTTTTTAGAAAGAAATTCAAGATTTAGTATATTTTTTAAATTGATTAAACAATGAATGTGTCGATAAAATACAGTGTTTTAATAGTTTATGCAATATTTAATTAAAAACATTAATGTTGCATGCATATTTATTATAAAAACATAAAAATTGTGAAAGTTTTCAAAATTTGGTGAATTGAAATACTTTGTATTTGTCATTCATCAATTTCATAGTATTTTAAGATTATATTAATATAGTATTTTAATCAATTTCAAGTAGTTTATTATGGGTGAGGTTGAATTAGATTGCTGTTATAGAATCTGAGTATCTTTTAATTACTCCAAACATTTTACTGTTGATTGTGTTCAACCAAATTGATATGCAAGATTCTCTAGTGTCGAATCTATCTAGAAGCTACGCCTTAGAAATGGTTTTCATCTCTTATTGGGATCCAGTTTAATAATAATTAATTTATTATTAATTCAGACTTTAATTAAGATCCTTATTTAGTACTAAATTTTAATTTAGGATTTCTTATCAATTCCCTATTTAGTACTAAATTTACTCTTTGACGTCATTAGAAATTTAGATTGGGTGGGTACGAAAGAAGTTAATGGTTTCCCATTGCTATTCTGTGATTTTTTCCTGGTAGTATGTAAACTAGCTTGAGTTTTCGGAATATGAGCTTATTTCATCATATTCATCGTAGTTTTGTTTTTCTTCCACCGAACTTCAGTATTCCTCATTGTCAGAATAGAATACTTTCTTTTTTTGAGGTTGGCGTTTCTATTTAGAGAGTGATGTTGTTTCATCTATTGTATAGTATTCTTCATGGTTACTACCCACACTAAAACATATCTTTATGGTTTTGTCCTCATTAAGAGGTGAGGCTGGTTTTTCTTGATTTGAGAGATTAAGAGCTCTATAGAGTGTTTGTTGGGATTATATAAATTTTTTGTATATTGATGGTAGCCTCAGCATTTGAAAGAGTTGTTGAGTCCATAACTTGGCTGACTCTCAGTTGTTTTCTCCTTTAAATTGGATTTTCGTCAGGTAGAGTTGGAACTAGTTGGCGACCGAAATACCTTTTCTTATGATTTTGCTTTCTATGAATGTAATGATTTCTAGCATGCGTAATCCCCATAGACTTTTATTTGATTAGATGATATCTATTGTGTATTGTGCAAGGTGTTGCAAATCATTTTTCTTAATGTCACCTTGGATAATATCCCATTGTGTTTTGCTCAGTATACCCATTCTGTGTTTCTTATTTAATAGTTTTATTTATATAATAATTTTGCAATTTAATATTGTTTAATAATCTTTAAGTATCTCCATTATTAAGTTTCAAATCTAATAAAATAGAAGAATAGTAATAATCAACTCACAAAAGATTTGTTTTATTTAATGAAGAGGAATAATTCCTTTTTATGCCAAATTATTATAATGGCCTTTTTCCCTAAATTTCTAATTCTATTATTTTTAGATTCCTCTATTCTGCAGATTTATTGTGTATCTTGATTTCTTTCATCTCTATTTTTTCTAATTAAAATCGATGAATACAGATCACGACTTATTCAATTATCATTCTATATATAGATATATAGTTATCCATAAGTTTATTGCATAAATTTATATTCAAATTTTATCATAATTAGTAAACAATAAAATACTTTCTTATAGTTAACTATCATTTAAGGCATGTTATAGTGGCAAAAATTGGTCAAAAGTAGCAAATTGTTCCTACATTTACCACATTTTAATATTTTTTAATTTAAAATCAAATATGATGTTATACTTTATTTAATGGCTAATTTAACTAACTTTAAATTATTTTGTTAATAAAAATAAAACTAGTTTATCTTTTTGAAAATTGTATATAGATTAATATCATCTAATTATTTATATAATTATTAATGTCTTAATTATATAATATGATATAATTCTGAATTCATTAAAAATCACTTAGATAAATTTAACAGAAATTATTAAAAATAAAAACTATTGATACTATTTTTAAAAATATATTTGATCTAAAATTATTTAGAATAATATATATATTTAAGAATTAAAATGTATAACTATAAATAATAAGGGGTGATTAATAGTGACAGTAATATTATTTAAAAATTTATATTTTGCATTTATGAATATAAATATTAAATAGATTATACTGTCATAAATTAATAAAAAAATAAAATATTTTAAATCTTGAATTAAGGCATTAAATATAATCAGTTTTTTATAAATAAAATTATTAATTTATACAATACACTAATTGCAACTAATTTTGAAATGCCTCATAAGTTGGTTTTCGTATATATTAAATTTAAGATAAAATTATATTATAACAATTAATTTTGTCGTAGAAAACTGGGTATAATTCTACTTAATGAAGACAGCATACTTATATATGCTTTCTAAATGAAATTGTATTGTGCTTTGATATTTATATTTTTCCTATGCAGAATTCAATTAAAACTTCATATGGTTATTTAAAAGAATAACTGATAGTTAATGATTTACTCTGTGTGTTATTTTAGAAGATGTTTATCATTTTTTTATTATTCATTACTATTAGTTTTGTCAATCATTTAAATCAAAGCTAGGAGGCCTAAAATCTTATACTAAATGTATGAGTCAACAGTTTGAACTATTTCTAGTATGGATTTGCGTTGTTGAATGCATGTACTTTAAATATTTAGCCCTAGAATCGACAAAAATTTGCTCATTAATAGAATATTTCCCAGAAAATGATTAATTTTATTTACCCAATTCAATCATACTGGTTTGTTTATTTATGGAAGATGTTGCAGAACGTTACTAAAAAGTATTTTGTGATATTGCAAGAAATTCAAAGATTATAACTTTATGTCATGCAATCATGGTT
>ARYC01020236.1:0-14163 GCA_000711775.1 Oxytricha trifallax
CCAAAATATACAAGAAATTTCTAAATAAAAATTATATTTACTTTAAAATGAAAACTAATCTACTGGATATCTCTTTATCATGTGTCATAATTTATCAAATGAAATCTGGCCACCCTCGCTGAACTTTAGTTATCTGATAATTTCGTTTACATTTTTCTCTAAGAAAATCTTCCGAATCCAAGAATATCCTAGATGAAACGAAGCCACTATTGTCTTTGCCAAACATTTTGAAAGCAGTTTAGAGCTTTTTGTTTATCATAAGGTTCTTTTCATTCATTGCAGCAATAACGAACTCAGAGAAGTCAATAAATTTACTGCGATCAATATGAACAGTCTTAAACATCTTCTCGTTATCAGCCTTGTCAATTTTCTTTCAGAAGAGCAAATCGTAACCTTATGTTTTTAAGGAAAACTTCTCAGCTATCATTCTAACAAGCAGTAGAAGATCATGGCCTTGTATATTTCAATTGCTTTCATGTTGAGAAGTGAGTGGAATAATATTCTTGAATCTGAATGTCAAATTTTTCATAGGCAGCGGCATTAGCCATCAGTACTTTTAGAAAAGAGTGCTGCAAGCAAAAAGACTGAGGGATCTTCAAATGGGGTCTGCCGGCGGTACTATGTTATTATCCATCTTTTTATCTACTGAGATGGGATCTTAGTAAACATTTTTCTTAGTTCGCTTGATAATCGATGATCTTTTATGGTTAGCCATCCTATGTAAATGTAACGATGATGATGATCTCCTAAACAATGAATAATTGAGTAAATTCCATGAAAATAAATTAATATTCAAACATCTATCCACGCGATTTTGATATCGATTTTTTTATTCTAATTAAATACCACTTATCTCGAAATTTTTATCATTTCGAAATACGTGCCAAACAAATAATTATATTTAAACAATCAAACATTAAATTTGTATATATAAATTAAATTAAGTATTACTATAAATGTAAGTTCATTTTTAAAAAAGCTTTTAAATTATAATTGTATCTCTTATTTCAAATGTAACACACTTACTATTTTTAAAATATCTAAGTTTAATTAATTAATTATTAAATAATTTAAAATGTATAAATTGATTTTTTAAAAAATTACATTTATAGTAATACTTAATTCTATTTATATATACTAATTTATATTTTGATTATTTAATTATATTTTGAAAATTGACTCAATATATACTCAATATATTCGAATCCCTTTTTACCTGCTATCCCTTTCCTCTATTGGTCAGTTCTTTTTTCCACATATGTGCAGTAGTATGCCCCTGCTGAATTCCAATTCTATCTAGAGATATTAGATAGAGTGCTTAAGCATTATCAGTGAGGCTCAACCAAGTATTCTCTCTACATATTTCAATTACTGAGAGGCACGCTTGCTTCTTTGCTTTTTAACATTTCTTAACCATTCACGAGATGCTTTTACCTCCTCTCCAGAGTACCAGTGTATGAGTGAGCATCTAAATGCAAGTAACCGTTGCCATAAACCCCATCCCCATCCAAGTGAGCAGTGAATGCAAGCCTTTCTATCACTATTACTCTTTCAGTCTTGGCATCTTTACTAACAGTCTCAACGTAAATGTAGTTGATAAACATGCTTTTCTAAGTAACACTGCACAAAGGACTACTTGACAAACGCTATCACCATCCTTCGACCCTTGAAGAGCAAAAGATGCTGTAGGATAGCTAGAGGTAGCAGGATGATCTATGAACCAATCATAGATGAAAAGCTATTATGGTAACCTTGCGATGTCGACGTTTTCTATTGCATGTAGTTCGGTAATTTCTAATTATATGTCATCGCCATCTTCATCTCATGACTGTAGTTTACTGGTTGACTCTGCTCCCATGCTATGATGGGAAGTCACTGCTCTGGAGCTGGCTAGAGTATTCTTCTGCCATCCTTTTCGCTATGGCTGCAGTTTAATCGTTGCAGTCGCCATTTAGAGCTGTTAGTAATAAATTTAAAGTATGATTAATTATTAACTTGCTTAAATACTCACATTAGAAATTCAGTAATTTGTTAAGTTGTGAAGACTCCCAATATATATGTTGATATAAGTAAGTACATAGTATAATAAATGAAAATCTACCAAATATTAATAATAATTATTGAGTTATTTGAATTTAAACTAACTTTTGGCATCTTTCAAATTCAAAAGAATATTTATAAAACAAACAATATCACTTTTAAGATAGGTTCTCACCTCTTACCTCACCACTAGAAACCACCCTGAAGCCACCCTCATTTTAAATCTATAATTTATTTTCCACCCCTTACCACACTAGAACTACTTCATTTCAGCAATTTTTCGAAGTTTATCTCCTTTATAATTACTTCTTCATCTTTATGAAATGAAAATTCCTTTTAATTTTTAAATTTAAACTCTCTACTACAAAAATAACTTAAGTGCTGACACTGCCATCACGGGTCAAATATATTTTAGAATATTATTTTCATAAATGACTTGATAAAGCCCAATTAAATATATAATTAAAGTATATACTTACACTATTTGATACATATAACTGTACATAGTTTGTAAATTTAGTCTATTTTTTAGAAAGAAATTCAAGATTTAGTATATTTTTTAAATTGATTAAACAATGAATGTGTCGATAAAATACAGTGTTTTAATAGTTTATGCAATATTTAATTAAAAACATTAATGTTGCATGCATATTTATTATAAAAACATAAAAATTGTGAAAGTTTTCAAAATTTGGTGAATTGAAATACTTTGTATTTGTCATTCATCAATTTCATAGTATTTTAAGATTATATTAATATAGTATTTTAATCAATTTCAAGTAGTTTATTATGGGTGAGGTTGAATTAGATTGCTGTTATAGAATCTGAGTATCTTTTAATTACTCCAAACATTTTACTGTTGATTGTGTTCAACCAAATTGATATGCAAGATTCTCTAGTGTCGAATCTATCTAGAAGCTACGCCTTAGAAATGGTTTTCATCTCTTATTGGGATCCAGTTTAATAATAATTAATTTATTATTAATTCAGACTTTAATTAAGATCCTTATTTAGTACTAAATTTTAATTTAGGATTTCTTATCAATTCCCTATTTAGTACTAAATTTACTCTTTGACGTCATTAGAAATTTAGATTGGGTGGGTACGAAAGAAGTTAATGGTTTCCCATTGCTATTCTGTGATTTTTTCCTGGTAGTATGTAAACTAGCTTGAGTTTTCGGAATATGAGCTTATTTCATCATATTCATCGTAGTTTTGTTTTTCTTCCACCGAACTTCAGTATTCCTCATTGTCAGAATAGAATACTTTCTTTTTTTGAGGTTGGCGTTTCTATTTAGAGAGTGATGTTGTTTCATCTATTGTATAGTATTCTTCATGGTTACTACCCACACTAAAACATATCTTTATGGTTTTGTCCTCATTAAGAGGTGAGGCTGGTTTTTCTTGATTTGAGAGATTAAGAGCTCTATAGAGTGTTTGTTGGGATTATATAAATTTTTTGTATATTGATGGTAGCCTCAGCATTTGAAAGAGTTGTTGAGTCCATAACTTGGCTGACTCTCAGTTGTTTTCTCCTTTAAATTGGATTTTCGTCAGGTAGAGTTGGAACTAGTTGGCGACCGAAATACCTTTTCTTATGATTTTGCTTTCTATGAATGTAATGATTTCTAGCATGCGTAATCCCCATAGACTTTTATTTGATTAGATGATATCTATTGTGTATTGTGCAAGGTGTTGCAAATCATTTTTCTTAATGTCACCTTGGATAATATCCCATTGTGTTTTGCTCAGTATACCCATTCTGTGTTTCTTATTTAATAGTTTTATTTATATAATAATTTTGCAATTTAATATTGTTTAATAATCTTTAAGTATCTCCATTATTAAGTTTCAAATCTAATAAAATAGAAGAATAGTAATAATCAACTCACAAAAGATTTGTTTTATTTAATGAAGAGGAATAATTCCTTTTTATGCCAAATTATTATAATGGCCTTTTTCCCTAAATTTCTAATTCTATTATTTTTAGATTCCTCTATTCTGCAGATTTATTGTGTATCTTGATTTCTTTCATCTCTATTTTTTCTAATTAAAATCGATGAATACAGATCACGACTTATTCAATTATCATTCTATATATAGATATATAGTTATCCATAAGTTTATTGCATAAATTTATATTCAAATTTTATCATAATTAGTAAACAATAAAATACTTTCTTATAGTTAACTATCATTTAAGGCATGTTATAGTGGCAAAAATTGGTCAAAAGTAGCAAATTGTTCCTACATTTACCACATTTTAATATTTTTTAATTTAAAATCAAATATGATGTTATACTTTATTTAATGGCTAATTTAACTAACTTTAAATTATTTTGTTAATAAAAATAAAACTAGTTTATCTTTTTGAAAATTGTATATAGATTAATATCATCTAATTATTTATATAATTATTAATGTCTTAATTATATAATATGATATAATTCTGAATTCATTAAAAATCACTTAGATAAATTTAACAGAAATTATTAAAAATAAAAACTATTGATACTATTTTTAAAAATATATTTGATCTAAAATTATTTAGAATAATATATATATTTAAGAATTAAAATGTATAACTATAAATAATAAGGGGTGATTAATAGTGACAGTAATATTATTTAAAAATTTATATTTTGCATTTATGAATATAAATATTAAATAGATTATACTGTCATAAATTAATAAAAAAATAAAATATTTTAAATCTTGAATTAAGGCATTAAATATAATCAGTTTTTTATAAATAAAATTATTAATTTATACAATACACTAATTGCAACTAATTTTGAAATGCCTCATAAGTTGGTTTTCGTATATATTAAATTTATAGATAAAATTATATTATAACAATTAATTTTGTCGTAGAAAACTGGGTATAATTCTACTTAATGAAGACAGCATACTTATATATGCTTTCTAAATGAAATTGTATTGTGCTTTGATATTTATATTTTTCCTATGCAGAATTCAATTAAAACTTCATATGGTTATTTAAAAGAATAAC
This sequence comes from Oxytricha trifallax, assembly GCA_000711775.1. Classification (NCBI taxonomy): domain Eukaryota; phylum Ciliophora; class Spirotrichea; order Sporadotrichida; family Oxytrichidae; genus Oxytricha; species Oxytricha trifallax. The sequence goes on from ARYC01020236.1 coordinate 5,054, forward strand.
TGATAGTTAATGATTTACTCTGTGTGTTATTTTAGAAGATGTTTATCATTTTTTTATTATTCATTACTATTAGTTTTGTCAATCATTTAAATCAAAGCTAGGAGGCCTAAAATCTTATACTAAATGTATGAGTCAACAGTTTGAACTATTTCTAGTATGGATTTGCGTTGTTGAATGCATGTACTTTAAATATTTAGCCCTAGAATCGACAAAAATTTGCTCATTAATAGAATATTTCCCAGAAAATGATTAATTTTATTTACCCAATTCAATCATACTGGTTTGTTTATTTATGGAAGATGTTGCAGAACGTTACTAAAAAGTATTTTGTGATATTGCAAGAAATTCAAAGATTTATAACTTTATGCCATGCAATCATGGTTCGGTGTAAAACCCTTGGATAATCCATTGACAACAACTTCTGAAAATAAAGTTTTTTTCGCTCCGTACTTTAAATATCCTGAATTAATAGTTTTGTATGCTGATGTAGGTTTTTTTATCACGTTACAAGGATTGTTTTGCAAATTTCTTAGTATTTAAATATTTATAATCTATGTCCAACAATTATAACTTAGAAATTATTTAAGGTACTAAAGTACACAAGAAAAGAGTAAACTTTATTTTTAAGCTAAGTGTTTCAAATTTCTTTAATACTTATTGTAATCATAGAATTGCACGCTGTTCAAAACATTTACCAATTATGGAGTATGAACAAAATTTTAACTTTCTTAACCAGTATCTAATAGTGACTGTGCTCATATTGACCGTAGCATGAAAGTTTTATTAAAAATAAGTAAAAGATTTTCATTTTAGTAGGAAATTCTACTTACTTATATTTCTCATTATTCTAATTAAAATGGGAAACCAAATAAAGTGATTCATTTTTTCATCATTGCCCTCATCTTTTCCTGATTAATATCAAAGTCTTGTTATCTCCCTTTGCTGTTTAGTGGGCATAAATTCAACAACACATATATTTAATTTTTGCCAAATAGGATAACAATAAAATAAATATTAAGAGACATATTGTAACTTAAGTTTTATGTGATAGCTATATGTTACCACCACCTTTTGATTTCTAAGAAAAATTTTAATTTACTATATCTTTAATTTAATTAGTTAATTTCTTATTTTAAATTATATATGATTCTTCATAAGAGGTCTTATACTTGTTTTGGGGTAATTAAGCCGTTTGCATCGAATCTTCTTCCTTGAGAATGTGAAGATAGCAAATGAATCATTTCCATCTTGAGCTCCCACTTCTTGTCGTATAATTTACTCATGATGATCGAAGAAATCCTTCATAAAGCGTAGGGAATCAATCAAGCAATGAAGCTTAACGAGATCCTCTCTCGGCGATTTTCTTGTTTTGTTCTGTGGAGACATTGCTGAATATAGTCTCCACTAGTTTGTGGATCTTTGCATTTAGCTTCCCTCTAGATGCCATATTATCAAGGAGAAGCTGTGATCTTAAGATGAAGATCGTAATCAAGACACAAGCTAGGGATCAACAATGGCTTGTAAATGGAGGGGCAGAACATATCTATAGGAAGCTTTTGATTCTATTGGATACTCTGTATCTTCACCGTGAGTATTAAGACAACTTTGTAATGAATAAAGGGTCTTAAAGTAGAGGAAAATTTAATCATAACACTCTTCATAAGTTAGTGGCTTATTATTTGCGAAGATTCACAAATATAATTTTACATAATCGACCTAATGGTTATAATGATAATAATAATTATGCTAGATTAATTTATCTTTCTCAATTTAACAATTATATCAAATCTTTAACTAGTGATTTAAAGTTTATTTAATATTAGAAATATCATTCTCAATAGAATTTCCTCAAGTTCTGCAATTTTTATAATTATATTTTCTTGCAGAAGTTTAATACTTGGTTGTTTTTATTATTTTAATGCGTGTATTCTATTGATAAGTACAACTTAAAATTTTAATAAAAATTATTTTTCATTTATGTTTTTCTTTTTAATTTAGAAAGTAGAATACTGTGTAAGATACCAATTTCAACTGGGATTCTCCATTAGAGCTTTTTACTAAACCAAGGCTTGTAAAGGTTAAGCATGGGGTTGCTAAGTTAAGTCGGTGGGGTTTAATTTGTCAACTTCTATACTCCTTGATTCTTATAGACTACCTGCGTAGATGTGCTTTGTATCTTTCATGATTTCATTTTTTTGGTAAAAGGGAAGTGAAGATGGTGCTCAATCTTCTAAAATGAGAAGATGAAAACCATAGAAGCCAACGATAAGGATTTCCTCCTACACCATGTTGGGTTGATAGTGCCACACAGCGAAAGAACAAAGACTACTATATCAAAAGCGATGGAATCTTGTTAGAGTTGTTAATAAATCGCCTTAATTGTATACAAGAACAGATCTCAGTTAGCTCTTTGGGGAATACTCATCCTTCGCTAGGCATTTATTTTGTATGCATCTCGATTATTGAATGAAGTGGAATTTTGTCTGAGATGGTATTTAGGACTATTTTGTCTTAATAACTGCCATATCAAATCACTCAAATACGTCACTGTCACGACGATGATTGATGGTTTGATTTGAGTATTAAAAAATGAATATGTTATATTAAATTTCGAGATTACTCATTACACTCAAATAATGTTTTAAGTAATTACATAAATTTAGCCACTGAAGTAAGGTTAAATTTTATATTGGCTTAATTCCGCCTTTTTTAAGAATGTAAATATCATAAAAATTGATAGAAAAATATCTTTAAAATATTTCAGATAAAAATATTAATAATTTACTATTATAATGCTTCATGAAAGTCAAATTAAATAACTAAAGCAAAGTTTTCAATTAACTTGAAAATTTTAAAATTTAAAATTTTCATACTAAATTATAAAAAATGCATTTCTTTGACATAGTTAAATTTGTGATGAAGATAAGTGACATAATAAAGCTATTATATTTTATCTATGATTTAAAATAGTGTGTAATAATCCAAAAAACATTAGGTAACATAACTAATGTGATATATGAATATTCAAACAGTTTAATAAAATAAAAATTTTATTAATTAGTATTGGGCTAAATATGAAAATTATGCTATTATTCTAATTTATAGAAAATCTATAATGCTAAATTAGATTTTTTTATATTTTTTTATGAGTTTAGCTTCTTATATTACTCTAAATTCAATGGTAGATTCTTTCTGAAATGAAAAGTCATTAAATATGCTATATTATGATTAATATTTCTTTACAATTCTATTTATTTTAGTTTTGTAATTATATAAGATATTCAAATTTAATTTTACTTATTTAATTAAAGATCAGAGATTAAAACAGTTTATAAGTTAACATAAAAATGATTCAAATGATGCTGAAGTTAAGCGGATACTTTTTGAGAAAATAAAAGGTATACTAATCCTTAATTTTACAAAAAGCAAAATAATGTCATAATCTACTAATTATTCCTATTCAACATAGAATTTTTTTCATATTTTCTTTTATCTTATATCAAACACTGAAAAACAGCTATTATTTTCTCATTTTCGTCCTTATTACATAGATTGTACCCGTTCTACTTTACTATACTCTGAAAAATAAATAAATTTTAATTAAAGCAATAATAATTAATTTAAATTCAGGCCTTAAATAATTTCGAGTAGATTTATGAAAAGGAATTTTTAGTTTAAGTTTAATGATTTAAAATCAAATAAATCTTAACATATCACTGTTTAATAGTAAAATTAAATCATCAATTTTAGTCGTGACGAATACGTATCTGAGTGAGTTGACGTGGCAAACTCCCGTGACGTAGCAGTCATAAAGTAGAAAACTCCGAAAAACCAATCTCGCTATTACCTAATCTTCTCCCAAAATCAAGATGTCACCACAGTTTGTACCTGGGGACAGAGCATGTGAGATCCAACTTAGTAACAGAAGATGGAGAAAAACGCTTACCGGTCCCACCGCTTCTGGTAAACGTAATCCCTATCCTTTCGCTGTGGTAGCTTCAGCACCCTAACCCGGTGTGGGAGAAAAATCCTTATCGTTGGCTTCAATAGTTTCCGTCTTCTTACTTTCGAAGGCAGAGCTTACCTTCATCCTGCTCCCTATTACCTAGGAAACTGAACTCAAGCCAGGTAACTCATCTATGCAGGGAAATCCTTAGCGTACAGACGACTCGAGGAGTCTAGGATCTGACAGATTGAACCCCGCCGACTGGCCCCTAATGCGTTGCGTCCAGCAACCCCCTACCTGCCTTCGGTAGGCCTTAGTGTAGTAGAAAGCTCTATCAGAAAGTCTCCGGCCTCGGGGCCCTGTGGGTCACCCTATCCTTATAACTTTCTAATTTAATATATTATGAAAAGGAATAAATCCTATCGAACTTTCTATTTTACAAGGTTTGTGTCTTCAATTTCTTCTTATATTTACTTTTTTTGTTGTTGTGTAATTTCCCCTTCTTTCCTCATTTTTACATGGCTTTAAATTAATCTATCATATTTGTTTTGTGTATTCAAGTGGTTCTCATATATTTTGAATTATATTAAGTTAACTTTTATCTAAAATTTAAATGTAATGTTGGTTAATTTAAATTGGCTATTTTAACAAGACCAGTTTGATAAGAGAGCTTTGAATTGATGAGTTACTTGGTTAAAAAAAGGTCATAAAATCTGAGTCTCCATTTAAATTCAATTGATAGTATTACAGAATAAGTTGAGTATAATTTATTTGATTCATTTCATGTTCGTTTCTATGTTTTAGCATCGTGTCTAGTTGGTAAAGTGGATGAAGTCTAGCCTTTGCATGTTTAAATATTGAGGATGATGATGAATAACTTAAGGTAAGGTGAATATGAAAACTAGAAATAAATATCTCTAGTATTATATATATAATTATTATTGTTATTGCTATTGCTATTGAGCGTATATATATATTAGTTAGTTTGAATCATTCCTTGTGGTAATATATTGACTAAAATGCATGTCTTTTCCGTCTTTTGTCTCCAGTACTTCTTCAGCTAGGGGAGCGACTTTGGCCTTTTGGACCTATGTGCCTCTCATATGGTGCTCCTGGGTGTCTTGTCCCTTGTCATCTCGTCCCACGTCCTGACTTGCCTCTTCGGGCCCCGACTCTGCCTGTGCTCGGCTTTTGTCAGGGGGTATCCCTGGGGGGCATGTCCCTTGTCTGGACTGGTCAGCGTGCCAACCACTGACACCTGATCTTTCTTTTTTTTATTCTTTCGCTTTTTTAGAGATGTTTTATTCTGGTTATTTTTGTTGTCTCAAGCACTTTATTCATATTTTTTTGTATGTAATCAGCTTGACATCTTTAGCAATAACAACAACAATAATAATTATCCATGTTAAAATATTATTGGTATTGAACATGAAACTTCAGCATTTAGCTGCATATATTTGTAAAACTATCTTGTTTAATCCAGTGAAACTAATTTTATCTTTATCACTATAACTAATTCTCTGTAATAGAGTATTTGCTCCCATATTCTTAATGGTATTCTATTACTAGCCTTCAGCTTTTTACATAGTTTCCATGACACCTACTGGAGTCTTCCTCATAACTATATGTAGTAGTAGTATCAATAGGATCTAAGTGATTTACTAATTAATATTATTATATATATACATTTTTAGTTTTTGGGATCTTTTAATAATTCCTATTTAATAAGCAGTAATTTTTGTCGAGTCATTAATTTTTCCATTTTTTTATTAAAACCGGTTGATATACTGACTTTGACAGCTATGATTTGGCTGTTATCATCTTTACTCTTATCTTCGGGCTGCTGCTTGGAAGTTAGGTCAGCTCTTCGTGTTAAATCGTCAGTATGGATGAGGAATTTATTAGGTTTGATGTTTAAGTGGAGCAGGCCTAGTCGGTCGAGTTTATCTTTCAATGTGTTTGCTATTGATGTCTGCTTAATATGATAGCTAGTAATTAAGCTCTTGTTAGATGTAGTCTTTGGGTTAAGTCCGAGAACTTGTCAATGATAATCTTGAATTTGATTTTGGAAGTGACTAGCAGTACATTCTATATTATTGTTCTATTCGAAAGATGTATGGAAATTTCCTAATAGTGACTTCTCTTTTTAGTTTTATAAAGATATAAAAAGTTAATATTAAATTTTAATGATCTAATAAAATTCACAATATAAATTGTAGATATATGATCTTCATATTAATTATATAAGATGTTAAAACGGCATTTACTGTCATGAATTCTTTTAACGATTTAAGTAAAATGCCTTAAATATAACTCTATCCGTTATCTTTAGTTCTAGTCTTTAATTTTTATGTGAATAATTTAAATGAATATATCATTCACATTAATATTTCAGTTTTATTTGACAGGACAATATAGTAATTCTTAATAGTTTAAGTTTCATCATATAATCCAATAAAAATTTTAATTTTAACACAGCGAAAACTTATTCATTTAAAGTGTTATCATTCATCAGCTAGTGTCAATAGAAAGTGTTTTATTGTTCTTGAATTGTAGTAATTTTTTTATAGTAAATAATAGTGATTTTCTTGATTTTAATTATCATAGATTAATGAATAATGAATAATATTTTATCTAGTTAATTCAACTATTTATTGTATATATATCCCATAATATATCAGAGAATAAATACTATTTCCCTAGTTTACTTCTCCAAATTTCCAAATAGAGTCTTTTATTCACTTTTTCATCAAATGAATTAAATACATTGGCATATAATACTATTATTTAATCTATGAGGATTCATTACTAGTAAATAAAAGATTATTATCTATATAAATTCATGATCATTCTCAGTTGAATGATCTGGTAGTTAAGTTTACTCAAGCTTATTCTAATACAAGATGAAAATGGAAGTATATGTTGAAATGTTTAGCTGTTGATTTACAACTATATAAAGTCAACTGCTCTCATATTATTTTTAACTTTTCAAGATTGTAAGTTTCCTTTGCATCTTTTCTTGCTTTGAGAGTACTCTTCATTTTAAAAAATTTGTTGAATGAAATTTATTATATTAATAAATTATATTATAGAATTTAATGAATTAACTTTATTAAGATTTCCCTAATATGAAAGAGTTTAAACTTTTTTGAAGAAGTATTTTTAATTTCAAGAGCAAATATCAGGCAAGTGTTCAGCACTCACAAAGAAGAAGCTCTCCTTACTTGCATCTCAAGGATGAGTTCATCTTCTCATTTTTTTAATTTTGTATTATAGCAGCCTTTTGCAGTCGAAGTTAGGTTTTTATCAGCAGTTATAATAAATTATTTAATTTTTTTTTAATGGATTCTATATTTCATTTTTTGTTTCAATTTCACCAGTAACATCATCAACTTTTGTTGGGTGTATGAGGATGATGGGTATTGGGTTAATTATGCAGTTATTCAATTCGACTTCAATAATAGCTCTGCATACTTTCTCAACTCTTGTTCATGTTTTATTATTAGATTATCTAAAATATTTAAATAATATATTATTCAAATGTTTTTATCCAGATATCTGTAAAAATAACGGTATAATTTATAGCTTCATAAATTTGGCTATCCTTCAATGTAACTCTGCTTCTTAAGCAAACAAACGATGGAATATTTCTAATTGAAGATAATTACATAGTTAATTTGAGGTTAAAAGCTGTGCTTGCACCATTTCATTTCATTCAGCATAATATTTAAGAAAATAGGAATTTTCATTAATTATACAAACAGATTATTTGAGAAAATAAGATAATCGCGTGTTAGCTAAAATATTGAAAACTACGGATGTGAATCATTTAAATCGTGGCTAGTTTCTTTCATATTCACTGGTTTAAAGTACATTCTATGCTTATGATAATAGAAAACAGGTGAAACTTCTTTCTATTAAATATGAAAGATTCTGAATTATTTTCTTTGATTTTGACAATAAATTTCAATAAAACAAGAAATTGATTCGTTTAATATACTAATTTGATGATATTCCTTAATTTTGGGATATGCTACTTAAAATTTAAATTTATTTGCTTAGAAGTTTTTTTATCAATATAACTGGCTTGCAAAAAACATTCCGAGCATGATATTTTTCCCTTCTTACAATTTCTATTTGAAGAATATTAATGGTAAGTTAGCAACGGCTGTTATATTCTTGGATAGCTAACATCAAATTTTAACTTATCAATTTTACAGTTAAAATGCTTTAAAATTTTATAATAAGGAGCTTTATTATAAATTATAATTTACAAAATAATTGATTAAAGCAATCATTAATCCTTTTTATGGAAGCTATTGATAGGAATACATACCTATTGATTATTAAAATTCACGGTCAAAAAGATTAAAATTTATATGTTAAATATATCTTAAAAGACATATATGAAATACTGATGATATGCAAGGCTTAATCCTGAAATAATAATAGATATATTCTGAAATGTTGCAAAAATTATTAGAGAGATTTTTATATTGAATAATTAATAATTTTCCTAATATTTATCAATAGTTACTCTCAAAAATATAATCCTTTATTACAAAAAATAGCAGCATTATAATATAAGAGGGCATGCAGATGATTCTCAAATTTATAAATTAATGTCATATATGAAGGATGAGCCCTTTTAATTCGTTAATAAAGCCTGTAAGTTTGTTTTTATTTCTGGTGATCGATGAAATGTAATCATTTCCTATTTTCTTTTCAAGGTTCTTTACAATTTTCTTCGTTGAAAATAGGCAATTTTCACTATTTGTGACTATTAGTAATAGTAAGACTATAGTCCATATAATTTATTCAATATAAAGATGGCCCACACCCAAAAAGCCGCATAATATTTTATCCGAATATATTTTTTCCCTTTTACTTAATTTTAAAAATCTGAAAATACGTAAAAAGAATTTTTAAAATTACAAAGTCTAATATTTTTATTAAAATATTAAATTTTTCTTATTTTAAGTACTTGTATTGAGTAAACAAAAATTATGAAATTTTGAGAGATCTCTTGTTTAAAAATTGTGAAATTAATTAAATATTTTAGGTAAATATAACATTGTACTATATTCCCATTTAAATAATAATTAATCTCATATCCTGAAAATTTATTTTTTTATTGATAATCACTTTAAAATACTAATGCTAA
>ARYC01020237.1:0-12146 GCA_000711775.1 Oxytricha trifallax
CTTATAAAGTACTGATAACACAAAACGCTATCAACTCCAACTGCTTCTAAGAGAACTTTATAGCGGCTTTCAATTCGAGGAGATTATACTTGTAGTACTGCTTTATGATGCACTGGTTCCACAGGACCTAACATGAGTCCTCTACAGTGCCAACTCCACCATGGTACCCCATAGGAAAATTCTCATAGTCTTCAATATGTTTCCTTGCCGCCTGCTCTTGTTTATCAACCCCTAGGAACACTTTCAAAACCCTGAAATAGCTGCTGCCTATTAAACCTTGCTTCACCGCTTATGCATCAACCTTGGTAGAGTCAAAACACAGGAATGATTTATCTAGTAAGTTCAATTCAGAAGTCAACTCTTCGCTGATTATGTACTATAGATTTTCAAGAGCATCTTGCTAAATAGCATCATTAATTTTCATGTCCTGGAAATCATTAAACGCAGTAAGATATTGTATTGAGTTATCCTTTTAAGCCAGCTGCTACCTGAGGGAATCAATCTCTTTTGGAGTCCTCTAAGTTTATCCTTGGTTGAACTCTGTGGTTATTCAGAGTCAAGTACTCTGCGGGGGGGGGGGGTGGAAGCCTGTGAATCAAATCGAAGGTTTCCCAACTTTCCAACGCTGGTCTACCCAGGCTTCAAGTCCTTATAAGAGTGTTGAATCTCATTGTGATGTAAATCCAAACAAGCTCTTTTAACAGGAGTGGTTAAGGAAGATCTCTCTCTCGAAGTTTCATAATCATGAAATCTCTTTGCAGGAATCAACGCTTAGTAGTCCTTTCCTGGGCTTTCGTTTCATAACTCTTGAGAAGCAACAACCCCTGAAATAATCGTGGCTTCTTGATTATAGACTTCGTTACTAACGACCAAGCGCTATTAACAGTGAATTTCGCATCCCTTAGGCTAGGTTAAGCCTGTTCAAAGTTCTGATGGGGATTTGTAGATTAATACAAATTATTTTAGAGCCCAGTGTATGAACGGCTTTCATTAGTTTGTACTATAGCATCAACCCTACTGAATGAATAAACATTTTATAAGCTTACTTAGGTAGGGGTAATTGTTAGCAGAGCTACTGTGGTCCTTTTGATAATATAAGCTCCTGCTTAACTACCAACCCGCTCATGATAGATTTACACTTGTGAGCTCTTAAGACATTAAAACTTTTATAGGACTTTTAGCAAAGTTCACAATAGACTTGTCTGCTTTCTTCAATATGCTTTTAATAAACGAAGTTTGGGTGAGTCCTTTTTAAGTGGTAGTACTTATCACACCTCTTGTAGAAGGATTGCGTGCAGCCCTCGACTGGGCACGGCATAGGAGAGGAATAAGCTTACTTGCTCTTTGTGAGAATTATACGTATTGACATCTTAGTTTGTATGAATTGCTTTAATTTTTAATTGATTAAACTTTAACTGACAAAATCAAATATGCCTGAAATCAAAACAAATCCCCATGACAGTTAGAAAATAAAATTTATCAATCCCTACTCACACTAGACCTCCCAAGTCAGCCTAAAGTAATTCAAAGTTTAAGTTTAGATACTTGAGATCAAGTGATGAGAGAGTTGTGATGATTGGTAGAGGTTAAGGGAAACTTTCCCAAATTTAACGTCATTTCTTAGGAATTAAATTTACACGTATTAGTCGTGTAATTTCTATGAATTTGAGGGGTAAAATCGAGATTCTCAAAATGACTACTAATTCGATCATAAGTTTCGTTGGAGCTTACCCCTTAACTTCCAGACTATGTGAGAGTATGCTAAGTGATCTCAGACACCTATGAGAGAAGTGGGAACGCGAAAGCAGCAGGATAACCCTTGGATTTCCTGAGAATAGAGGGTGGATTTAAGGTTTTAGAAATTTTAGAAATTTTGAGATTAATAGTAAGCTTTAATTAAGGATTATATAGAGATTATAGAGAAAACAAGCAAAATTTGGACACTTTGATTTTAGCAAGTTCGTTCTGGTTTTAAGAACCCAAGCTGGAAATCGTATATAAGTGATGCCAGAGTGGAGATAAAGTGGAGGAGGCATGTTTCAGATCGAGCATCTTTGACTCCAAAGAAATCTAGGCTTATAATAAGAAGGTTTCAGTGGAAATTTGACTTTGGCTCAATAATTATCAAGGGGAAATACTAGGGCTTGCTTATGATAAAAGTTCCTCTCGACCCAAGCTATAATTCAAGCTTACCTACTAAACACAATTATTGTTGTTGGCTTTACTGTAATAAATGCTGCCTAAGCAGGGTTTGCCTTCCAACAAAAGAGAAAGGCATTTGTAGCTTGCCTGAGAATGTGAATAGCTTGGACACATATTCCGGACACAATTCCAGGTGATGTTTGTTACACCTCATACTATGAGGATCAAATTTTTCCCCGCTGAAATCTTTTCATTATTAATCCTAACTCAGAACGCAAATAAGTCAGTCTTGGAATCGATCTTATGATAAAATAATCGCAACTTGTGAATGGAAAGCAGACAGGTTTCATAATCGCAGTCTTATGATTGGGTGTTAACTTACATTTCTGACAAGCTTCTTGAGAAGGGTGATCTAATTGAGGTCATATTATTCATGAGACTAGGTCAGCAATTCAAGGAAGCCTCTTAACTCTACTCTTACCTTTAAGAAACATAAAACCTCTCTACTGTTAAGCGACTAGCTTAGCTTGAGGAATTCTGGAAGATGTATTTAAAGATGAGCTACCCTTAAGAAGAATCCAAATTCAACAACTCAAAGTAGAAAGTGATTTCTAAGGCAGACTATCTTTAACTACAACAGTTCAGCGCCAAAGTTGAAAGCAGAGGCAAGATCATAATCAATATTTGGACATAGGAAGCATAGGATTTTCATACTTTGAACAGCAGACTTTCAAGTGACTTAATGCTTGAGCGTCACTTAGTGTCTTTCGAAAATATTCCTCTACACAAAGAAGAAGTTTGGGAGTTATTTAATCATCCTGAAAGCTGGCTGTTCAAGCACTATAAACAAAGGAGTGGAAGACAGCAGCTCAAAGAATTGTGGCCGGCTCTTAGTGGGAGTGCTCAAAAGAACTGGGTTGAGAATGTCTTCTCAGATCCTTCTGGAGATATCCAACTCGAACAGTTGATCGATTTGACTTTGCAGCAAGTAAAGATCCATGAATAGCTGGTGGTGAATTGGATCTGTGAGGATGAATGTATTCCTGTTATATGGCTGTACTACTTTAATGAGGAACTTTACAATCTAATCAGAGACGCGCTATTGGGAATCTCAAAGGATAGTCAATTATGAAGTTGAAAGAAGCAAGCAAGTATGACAATAATGCATTTGTAGATTAATAATATTGTTTATTTTGTAACATAGCTTAAATTTATAAACCCCTTAGTTTTATCATTGGAGTATGAATTTCCAACTTCAATATACTTAATTAAAAATCTCTCCACCTTCTTTAAGTTGCCTTAAATTGAAGCCTTCTTGATTGACTGTTGAACTGAATCTAATGCCTTAACATTAGTTGTCGCAAACATTTTTTTAAACTATTAAAACTTTCATTACATGTAACAAACATCATTAATTGCCAATATTAAAATTAAAACTACCTTGTATTATAATTATTACTATTATTAAATGATTAACCCTAATACAACAGTACAGCAATATTTTCAGCAAAGTAATTGTCTTACTTAAAGTATGAATGATTTTCAAGTGAGAAACTATGTAGTTAACAATGTTGCAAGTACCTAGTTTATGCAAAATTTAATGAAGATTTTGCAACAAAATCCGTAGCTTCATGGTCATGATAAGGAATCACCAATAAATCTAGAACGAACTATTACAGAAGTAGGAGAAACCCAAGAGGAAGATGTAAGCTCATTTAGCTTGAAGGAGACAAAGACAGTGATAAATAGTATTTATAAAACTATTAAAGGCTACTACGAAAAGAAGAAATATGATTACAGGTGTTTTAAGAAGAATAATTATAGACATCAATAATCTAGATTCCCACAAATATAGAAAAGTACTCCTGAACAAATTAAATCAAGCAAGTTGTTGGATAAGAGTGGAATGATAGAACTCTTTGAGTACCTTTAAAAAGAGAAAAAAGAAGAGTAGTTTGAGAATTTCTATGATGTGGTCTCAACAGGCAGTCCAGCCGTTTACCTGAGTTCTATATACTTAAACATTAAATCTACTAAGTTCGTCTAAAATGAATAAGATTTAAAGCATGAGAATTTCTATATTGGAGCTAATTTAATAACACTTCAAAAGCGATGACTTTGTCAGCAAAAGACTAAAGCTCGTATAAATAAAACAATTAATCGACAATTCATCAAGGTTTATATTTCCCGAGACTATAGGTCAGAAATCAATTATATTCTGTCAAAAACATTCATTGGGTGCTGTTTAGAGAGATAATATACTAAATTTCATCTCTAAAAATAGCTCTGTCTATTGCTATATTAAAGAGGACAGACTGGATGAGAAATTTGGTATTGCTTTTACAGACTCTCTCTTTAAATAAAAATAACAATTTCTCATTACCAATCAAATGACATGTTGTCACTAAAGAATTCTTTCCTAAGAGAATTAGGTGACTCCTGACTCGGTCTAAATTTTCTTTGGGGCTCCAATCTAAAATATTACTAGCGAGATTGATGATCCTATGGTCTTGGACTCTAACTTTGAATTCAAATAACCTGAAATTGAGGAGAAAGCAAGTTAGACTCTCGAAGAAAATAAGACTTTGCCATAAGTAATTGAAGAATCCTCAGAAGAAGCAAAGTAGTAGGCTTATGTTTCTTAGCAGTGCTCTAAAGTTATCTAAATTGCTATGAAGATCTTATAATTATAAGATTAAGTTATTTATCCTTTGGAACTTGAATTACCACTTACTGATTTGGAAAACTAAAACGATGAAAATATGTTTTCCAAGTAAAAATCAGTAGTAAACTCAAGAGAGTAAGCAATTAAATAATACAAACTATTCATAGACTTACATCACAGTTCCCAATCGATGAATTTTGCTTCAATCCAGATAGAAGGAGCAAGGATGCAAGCTATAGAGTAAAAGGTAAAGGGAGATATAATCACAAAGTTAACTAAGAACACCATATCAAGGTTGGCAAAGAACTACATAAGAGTTTAGGATCATATGTTCACCGCTGTTACTACATTAAGCCCACTCCATAGATTACAAGCAATCCGAATTTTACTAAAACTGCAATAAAAATAGGAGCTTATGGAAGCAATATAGATTATGTTAAAAATGAGTAAGTTTATTTAGCAAAGAAACTTGTTAAAATTGGTTAAGTTCGCGATCATCTTGTTTAACACTTGAATGTTTTCAAAGAGAGCGGCATAACCTGCATGATAATGCCTAATTACAAATGGAGCATTGAAACTTATGTTACACAATAGGGGAAGCTTTGTTAAAACTATGTTATGACTCTTGCAAAGGTTTTACTAGAGACTTTAATCAGCACCTCTAAAGTAGAAATTTTCCACTGCCGACTTAACCCTTCCAAAATTTTATTCAACGACTTAAGCAACTTCTATATAAGTGGATGGAGTATTGATAACTTTAATTAGTGCTTAAAGTATAGACAGTTCTTAGCACCTGAATTATACGGATTTGTGAAAGAAAAGAAGACTTTGTAGGATTTCCAGAAATTGGGAGACAAGTCGTAAAGTTTGGCTCAGGCTTTTCAGTTGGGGCTGTACTTTACTACTGTTTATTTATGAAAGCCCCTTTCACTTTCAGAGAACTTGAGAGATTTCATTTATATCATGAAACACCTGACTTTCCATAAGAGATTAAAGCTGCAAATTCAGGTGTGCTTTTCATTATCAAGTAAATGTTAGCCTTTGATAATCAGGATAGATACGTCTTATAAAAGGCCTTAAAACACATTGAGACTTTATTCAAAACTTAGATTGAATTATAAAGCGACTAACTTGACTTGGAAAGTGAACTGTAAGAAGTTCAATGACAAAGGACTAATGGCAGTAAGATGACTTAATGGAAAGACTTCACGTCAACTGATTAAGCAAGTGAGAGAAGGTTGATTTTAAATCTATATAAATATGTGTATATCTATATTTATATATACACCAGTATTAAGTATATGTATAATGCAATTATGATTAGTGTAACAAACATCATAAATTTTAAGATTAAAAGTTAAAACTATTTTGTAAAATATAATATTAAATCTTTCAATTTTAATTTAACATCCATGAGTCAACCACATAATTAGGGTCATGAAGATCCACTTAAACCACTACAACCTAAAGGTCACGAGGACCAGAAGAGGTAAGATATTCTATTAAACAAAAGTTTCAGTGGTCAAGATGAGAACCCCAACAAGAAAGGGCAAGGAAATGCTGGTCATGGTGATTCTGACTAAGAAATGGATGATTTTGATGCTGCACTTTCCATCCAAAACCAATTCTACATCAATCCCACAATTGAGTTTGACGACCCTTTAATCAAAGAAGCTTCTGATCGATTTATTGAAGCAAGGAGCGATGAAATTGTCTTGCTCGAGAGCATTCATTAACACTTGGCTGACTACTTCAAGCAACTGAATGACAGATTGATCAGTCTGAAAGATTCTGACAAAGAGAAGATGGATATTGACATGGAAATGTCTCAGTCAAAGCCCCATCACTTGCAGAGCATTGAGTTCTTGGATCCAAGTTGTATCTTTGAATAATTGCCCAAGTTTTTTGATGATGGGATTGCTTAATTTGTTGACTATTACTCTGAGGAAGGTAATGCTGTGTATGCTGCCGTCGTCTTTACAAAAGCTAATGCACACAAGCTGTTCCTTGATGAAACAAGATTCTCAGTCGAGCAAGCAGCCCATCAATATTTGTTGACTGGCTTTGCTAAAGTAACCCACATCCTTGAAAAGTTAAACAGAGTCCAGTTCCATCACGTGCCCGATTATGATTCACTTACCGGGTGGCAGTACATGGATCTTTAAAAGGCTATGGTGTTTTCTTATAGAAAGGAATTTGAAAAGTCCTTCTCTACGTCCATGTTGAAGTTTGTTCAAAAATTCGAAGGAATCTAGTGCTTTGCATGTAATTCCTATGGTGATAGTGAATACGCAGAGCTTGCCAAAACGATGGGTCTAGGCAAAGTCTATTTTGTACAATTAAAATTGGCTGCTTAGAGATCATAAAAATTCCTTATAAAGTTGAGTACTTTGAGAAACTCCCAAAGAACAAACAGTTGCCTCAGCACTAACTTGATAACAACAAGAAAGAAGTTGAACTTTATGCTAAGGTACCAAAGAAGCGAGACCACAAAGAGATGATGAAGCACAATGGAGAAGAGGGTGTTTTTCCGGACAAGGAGGATAAAGAGAATCCACAAGATCTACTAAAGAAGGTAGAAGCATTAAAGAGTTAGATCAACTCTGTAGACTGCTAAATCAAAGCTGCTACTGGATGAGTTCAACACAATGAGAGAATTGATGAAATGTAGCAACTTTGCTTGTGGTATTTAACTGTCTCAACTTGACCAAGAGTCCTATTCCTAATCAGTTGAGGAGGATCTCTTACAAAAAGGATGTACGGATTAATTAGTCATGGTACTTGAAAGCATTCTCTAATAAAAGGAATAAGCCAGATTGGAAATCTAACTCGCTTCTATAGAGTTCAAGAAGCACGTTGCTAACTATCTTAAAAGGTTAGAGTCAGTAGAGGATTTGATGTTGAAAGGTGCCAGATCTTTTCTGAACAGAATAACATCAAAGATTACGATGTGACTAACAGGTGTTTATGTGGCTACACAATTAACTACAAAGCCAAAAAGAACGCAGAGGGTCAAGCCCCAGGAACTGTTGCAATGTACGCAAAGATTGCCAGAGTAAACCACAACGATCACATGCTCAAAGAGATCGAAATTCTCAACAAGCTTTTCTTGATTAAGAAAGTAGGCTAACAGTTCATTTGGGATAGATGTACCATCTAGAGCGATTCCAATATTTGTATGATCAAGAGAGATTACTATCCATACAACTTGAAGCAAAGAGCTCTCATTAAGCCTTTGGAAGAAGCCGACGTTCTTAAACTGGTCTTTTAGTTGGTTCAATCCATGATAGCTGCTTCAGAGAAATCAATCTTTAATCTCAGATTGGATCCTTCCAAGGTATTCTTTGGAGATGAAATGCAGTTCAAAGTTTCTTATTGGAACTCTGAGATTTCTCCAACTTGCATTCTGTATACAGAGTTTATGGCTACTGAACTTTTGTTATGGCTCCTGAACTTGTCGACGTCAAGCACGAGAAATCATATGAGATATTGGAGGCGGCCAATCAGCTATCAAAAGACCAGAAAGAAAGCGCTGTCGTGTTTGCTATTGGATGTCTTGCATACTACACTGTTCACAAATGCGCCCCCTATTCCAGCGAAGAGAAAAGATCAAAGAATTCCTTGGCCACTTTCCAGAATTAATCTCAAAAGTTCTAGGTGAGCTTAAAAGGAATTTTTATATAGTCAAGCAAATGATCCAACTTGACTTGCACCAAGAGAATCAAGCTCACTGAAGCCTTGACCAAACTTGAGAAGTTGCTCCCTCAGTGAAGGAACTTGTGAAGGTATGAGTGTTGCCTCACACAACAGCAGATATTTAGAATGCAGGTATGAAGCTTTGCATTCATTAAATGAAGTTTATATAAACCCCTTGACAAGATTGAATATTGTAATTGATTTTAAAAGTTTAAACAAAAGTCTCTGTAACAAACATCACTTATATTCTCGACTCTTAATCTTTACTCTCTCTCTCTCTCACTTATAAATCATTTCATGTTATAAATCACATCAATTAAATTACATTCAGGGGTTTTGCATGAATGAAATTTGGTTGATCTGATTTGTAATATAAATGATCAATATAAGTACTGACTTTACACTACTATTTTTGAATCTGAGAATTCCCTATATAGTCAATTAGGAATTTGCTCATCAAAAGAGTTTGATTTTAAAGTAAAAGTAGGTAAATCTTAGTAGTGTTATAATGGGATGAGCATTCATAATACAAGTGTTGGTAATTTTATGCAAAGCATTCTAGTAAAGAGTAATTAAACAGCCAAAAGTTCTGAAATTATCCAAGTCAATGTAAATACTTTGCTTTACCTTTTCTAAAAAAAACTTTGTGAATAATTTATAGATAAAATTTTTATGACAACTTCTGTAACTATCAAACTTAAATTCTTAAAATAAATCTAACTTAAGTCCTCAATTTTCAAGGGGGCAACTTCTTCCTATGCTTGAATCTTTGTAAATTTTATAATTTCAGTTGCATTTAAACCTAAGTTGTACAATAAATTGCAATAAAACTAAGAAAGCCTCTGCAATTGCAAGAGTAATTATTCTAAATAAATATGATGTTTGTTCACAACTTCGAGATTTCAAATTTTCTTCGCTTTTCTCAACTTATTCTTGGATTTTGCTCAAAGTTCTCTAAAAAATATTAGAGAAATCAGACAAAGTCAAGTTAAATCAATAATCCAGCTTTCAATTTTTGAGATTAAGAATAAATAAGTTAAGTCTTTTAAACTGGAAAAGTTTGTAGGCATAAAAGTTAGAGATTAGAATTATAAAGTTGAGGAGAATTTTTTAGTAAAATTAAATTGTTAACTCAGTGCTCAAGATTTTCATTGAAGCCCTTACAGAATCTCTTGTTTTTATCAGGCTTTTCAAACCTCTGGCTTACAACTCGGGAGTCGTCTCGCATCTAATGATCTTCAAGAAGATAAGCAGGGTCGATGTCCTTGCTCAGTTTGATGAAAGGCCTGCCATCCTTGCTGCAAACCAAGACCTCAGCTTACAAATACTTCTTGGCTTTGAGTTTCAAATTTATGCTGGACTCGTTCTTAAGTATCACGCTGACCTCCGCGGTTTGCTCGTGCTCTTGGGAAAGCCTCTGAGGAATCTGTATTGAATTGATGTCTGGCTTCACAGGGTACTGGAGCTTGATATTTTACTGGTTCTCCATGTTCAGGTTATACTCGAGACTCACGTTGAAGTAGTCGGCCTCCTGGGATTCCATTTAAAAAATTTTTAAGAATAATAATAATATTAGGCGGTTGATTAAATATCCAATTAAGGATACATAGCGAGTTAAAATTTATATGAAACCGTTTGAGGGAGTTAAGTGTTTGAGAAAGGGTCAAGGCCAGAGGCTCTTGAAATTAGGGTGAGTGAGATATTTGAATCTCAGAGAGAGGAAGCTAGTAGCAAGCGACCTGCATCTCAGTTGGCAATTTGTGTTTAGGGTTGTATTATGCTCGTGTTCAGGCTACCAGAAAACTTCTGACTGGGAGGGTTCATATTGAAATTGCCTGGAGTCGACTGAGTTTCTTAAGGAGTCAGGAATGATATTGCGTTTAATCCTCTTGATGTTCCTCTGCACGATCTCTTGGTCGGTAAACTGCTCGTTAATTTGTATCGAGCCTAAGGGAAATGAGGGCGAGGTAAAGTGGTTCTGGGGTCTCACGGGCCTCTTGCGAGTCTTGGCTCCATGATTCAATAAGTGGAGAGCCCGAACTCTGGTACTTGGATTCAGATTCACGGCATTCGCAAGGAGGTTGTACATATCGCTCTGGATCTGGACGAACTTGTTCTTGCCAATCGACTTCATGTCCTTTCTTTTCTGGAGGCCTTCCTTAATGTTCTTGGGGAAGAACTCCGCCTTTAGAGTGTTGATGATCTAGATTCAAGTTTTAAATTCGATAATAAAAATGGATACATTGTAAAGGAACTGCCGATTAACTGATCGCTTGTCTTCAATCTTGGGGAGGTACCTTCTCACAGTTTCATCGTTCTTCACCTGGAAGATCAGTGAGGTCACTGTTAACTCGTTCAGCTTAGGCACGTTGATGATCCTCACTTCCTGGTTGAGCAGCAACTATAATTTCATGTAACAGAAATCAATCTTACTTTCTTATTGCCTGCAAACACATCTGGTAAAAATTCTATCGTGCACTCCTGATAAGGAGGCAAGTAATACTAACCTATAAAAAAATTTAGCGCGGCTTCTTACCTTGGTTCAGCAAGATGTTATAGATCTCCTGCTTGGACTTCAACAGCTGGGCCAGGTCAGAAGTGGGCACCTGCATAATTCCGAGTTGCTCCTGGTTATATTGGATTTTGTATTCCCTCTGGGGCTTAATGTAAATTTAATCATTGAAATTCTCTCTCATTTGAGTTGCCCCAGAACTCCTAAACTGCTTCACCTCCTCGTAGCCTGCGCTGTAGTGCTAGTAGTTGTTGGATCTGCTAGCGAAGCCTGAAGGCGTGTTGGTTGAGAGACCGTTCCCTTACATTTAAAGCGTGGACTGGGGAGGATTATTTATTCTAAATTATTTAGGGGTTCTATTCGAAACATCTGGATTGCTAGACGATTACATCCTGTCAATACTCTCATCGTCCTTGTTCTCGACTTCGTTGGGGTTGTAGTGAGAGTCCTCGTTCCCTATCACGTTGGGCTGGTGGAACTGGTTGGCGTGAGGGCTGAAGGTGGG
This sequence comes from Oxytricha trifallax, assembly GCA_000711775.1. Lineage (NCBI taxonomy): Eukaryota > Ciliophora > Spirotrichea > Sporadotrichida > Oxytrichidae > Oxytricha > Oxytricha trifallax. Next base: position 11,521 of record ARYC01020237.1, read on the forward strand.
CGTTGGTCTGGTCGTCTTCCTGCATTTGAATGTCGGAGAGTTTCATCATAGGCTTCTACTCATTCTGCATTTGCCCTAACTCCTTTCTCTAGGCAGCTTCCTAAATATTGTTAGTTTGAAAATCTTACAACGTATTTTTCAAAGCGGCCAAATGCTCTTCTCTCTGAAGCCTGAATCGAGGGAGGGTTTGAATTGTTCAGGCCTTCGAACTGCTGGACTTTGTTTTGAATGGACTGGTTGTCTTGCTATTGGTTGCTGATATCAATACTCTCTTGGATCTCTCCTTCCTCTAAAGAGTTGGAGCTCATCATTATACTCACATCAATCGGCTGATTTGAATACATCAGTTAAAATGAGATTTATAATATTGATTGTAATTTTAATAAAAGTGATATGTAATTAATTAGATATTTAAATTTATAACTGTATATAAAACCAAATTAAAAAGTTTAATGAGAGAGGATCTATCGCACATTTCAGCGCAGTCACACTAATCTCTCACACTCTCCATTAGTCACACTTCTTCAGTTTTGTTCATTAGTATATGGGTAGTGTGTGTATATAAAATTTCATTGTAGTTTATGTATTGCGATAGAGTTATACGAGATCGCGCCTACGGCAGATCC